>JAODUK010027020.1:0-23902 GCA_027564635.1 Typhlichthys eigenmanni
AACAATCAAAGAAAAATCAATAGAAGGTTCAGAGACAACTGTGACTCCAATCTCTTCAACTGATAGCTCTGAGAAATTAATGACACCTGTAACAAAAGAGGCCATTTCTACAAGTGAGACTGAGAAAGTGTCAGTTACACCAGAGTCCAGTGCTATTCTGTCATCAACATTTGAAGAGATCTCAGCAGAGATGACATCACATATGTCCACAAAGGTGACTTTAACTGCCACCACAACAGCCTCTTCAATGTTCAGTACTGAAAAATCTGAATCGGTTGAAGATAGAGATTTAACAGCTGCTGTGGCTACATCATCTGCAATACGTTCTGACCAACCCTCAAGTTCAGATATACCATCACATATGGCAGGCACAGAAAGATTAATGGTCTCTTCAGAGACGAGCTCTGATTTGCTCTCTACCGACAAAGATGGATCAGGTGATGAAAGCACAGATGTCTTCAGTGAACCTACAGGAACTTCCATTGCCTCCTCTTTGCATAGCACTGAAAAACCAATAGTCTTACCAGCTGAGGAACAGGACTCTACTATCACAGCACAGACAGGAAAGATGTTATATACTCCAGTAAGTGGACAAACAAATTCAGTTCTCACTTCTACAGACGATGGAGGTTTAGAAGACAGAACATCTGAAATGTTCACAAAGACTTCCTCTACCACAATTGTTTCATCCCTCTACAGCACTGAGAAACCAAAAGACGCAACAGAAATTAATGTTACCGAACATACAAAGACAACTGCTCATTCAGAAGTGCCATCAACATCTCATTCAATTGATATTACCACAAATGTGTCTCCTCTTATCACATCTGGAATTCCATCCACATCGTTGGGAATTGAGGACTTAGATCATGGTACAACCAATAATGGTACAAGAGAAGTTCCAATGGCTGAATCCATACCTTCATTTGATGGAACAACCACAACGTCTGAGACAACCTCAGTTTTCATGGCGACAGATACAGAAGGATCTGGTGTACATACATCGGATATGTTTACTGAAGAATCTCTTATTGTATCAACAACAAGCTCTTCCTTGTTCAGCACAGAGAAAGAAACATCTACACCAACAATCAAAGAAAAATCAGTAGAAGGTTCAGAGACAACTGTGACTCCAATCTCTTCAACATTTAGCTCTGAGAAATCAATGACACCTGTAACAAAAGAGGGCATTTCTACAAGTGAGACTGGGAAAGTGTCAGGTACACCAGAGTCCAGCGCGATTCTGTCATCAACATTTGAAGAGATCTCAGCAGGGATGACATCACATATGTCCACAAAGGTGACTTTAACTGCCACCACAACAGCCTCTTCCATGTTCAATACTGAAAAATCTGAATCGGTTGAAGATAGAGATTTAACAGCTGCTGTGTCTACATCATCTGCAATACGTTCTGACCAACCCTCAAGTTCAGATATACCATCACATATGGCAGGCACAGAAACATTATTGGTCACTTCAGAGATGAGCTCTCGTTTGCTCTCTACATACAATGTTGGATCAGGTGATGAAACAACAGTTCTGTTCAGTGAACTTACAGAAGAATTAACTGATAAAAGTATATTATCTGAACATACAGCTAAACCCACTTTTAGCGTTACTATACCAGATAATGAACACCCAACTGAAGAGACGTCATACGCGCTGGCTCAAGATTCTGTCAGAACTACAGAAGCACCTACAGATGAAACTCCTTTAGAGACACCTACAGAAATTGAACGGCTTCAACCCTCTATGAAAGACACAACCTTACCATCATTGGCCACTTCAAGTGCATCTACATACTCAAAAGAAGAAAGTTTGGGCGATCAGACTCAAACTAAACATTTTGCATCCTCACAACCCATGAACATACTCAATGTGTCCTCTTCTGAATGGGTCAGTGTACACTTTCCACATTCTACCACAGCGGAACCTTTGACCTTTATTGATATGGAGAGTTCCGGTAATTCACCTGCAGATGGTGACTTAGAGACAGCTCCTGATAGTTCTGGTGATGACCTTCCAATGCAAACCACAACAAAACCCCAGGGAGAATTTACTGTGGCCACAGATGAGACTGAGCTAGATGAGAGTGAGAGCACATTTAAAACTTCAATTCATGCATTTTCACAGTTTAACCAAGTAACTGTGTCATCAACCCAGTCTCCACATATTACATTCACAGCAGCTTCCACAGCCACGTTTGCTGAACCAGGCAGTGGCGATTTCACAGATGACTCCACAGTTGAGGAGGAGAGTTCTGGGGAAGAGGTTTCAAATGTTTTTTTGAAAACTACACCAGTACCAATCACAGCTGTAAAGTCTACTGTTTCAGGAGCTAAGAAACCTGATTCATTGGGTGTTGTTTCTCTTACAAAGGACACAAATACTGATGACATATCCATTGAAGATATTGTTACATTACCTGCAATGTTTAGTACAGACAAACTAGCCTCATCCCTGTTCAGCACTGCTCCACCAATGATAACAACAGCTTCATTTGATTACATGACTCCTGCAACAAATGAAACATCGGCATCAACTATACCATCAGTAGAGCATGGGAGTTCAGGATACCCAACTTCAGACATATTCACATCTAAATCAATAGGGATGGACAGAATAACAGGAGAAGCCATAGATGACACAACATCTTTTCTTTTAATCACCACTCGCTCAGATGAGCAGGATACCTCAAAGGAAAGTCAAACTATTATAGCTATGGAACGCCATATCACTAATGCAACAGAGCATCCCATTTATAATACCAAGCAGGGTGAAAATATGATAGCTGAGCCTCCAACTACATCCCATTTAAACTTAAATTCAGTCAGTGAACACACCTCAAGCTCAAGAAAGGACCAGACAACGGTTGAATTCACATCTACACCTATTCCATCCATTCTTCACCGTGCTATTACAGACCAACCTGTTATGGTCATTAGTCCTACAATTAGCCAAGCCAAGTCCGATCAATCACCAACAATATTTCTGCATGGGACCAAACCTTCAGCTAGTACTACATTCATATTCACAGAGGAAACAACTGATGAGGATGAATTCTTGTCTACAGTCACAGATGCTATGAAAGGAATCAGCATAGCTTCTGAGCAAAAAGCAACAGAATATATAATCATTGATGCTGACACAATTTCCAGGAATCCTTCCTCGCCATTTTACACAACCATCCAGACAGAGGAAGCAGGGGGAATCGTGGCAGTTACCATGAGTATGACAGATGAATCAGAGGGTTCTGGGACTGCCGCTTATTCTACCTACCATACATCAGATATGTTCTCTACTGCCACTACTCATACGTCAGCTGCTACATCCACATTTGCCACTGTGTTGAGCAGCAGTGCTGAGTCATTATCAATATTAGCATCAATGCAGTCACCAGAGGAACAGAGCTTGGAGGATCAGAAGCACAGCATCAATGCAATGTCAACTACAAACCTCTTTTCAAATCGTACATCAGAAGACCAAACACATGTTTCTTTACAGACCACTGTGCACTCCACCGCTGCATTAGATCCTGAAACAGTCCAGTTTGTCACAACATTGTCCCATGTAATAGATCTAACACCCTCCCAGAAATCATTTGAACAAGCCAGGTCAGAGATCACACTGACACTTCACACACAAAGTGATCTTTCTTCTGAGAATACATCAGAGGTCACAACCATCTATGTGTTACCAGGCAAGGAGACAGGCCCAACATCAACTCCTCATACCAGAGCAGATGATGGGACAGTTGGACCAGGAACAAAACAGAATACAAATGAAGCAGTAAATGGGTTAGAGCAAGAAGAAGAAGGAACAGCACCTCCTTTTTTGTCTCAAACAGTTGAGAGTCAGTCTGTTAGTTCAGAGAGTGAGAGTAGTAGCTTGGAAGAAATAGTGTCTAAATCACCTCCAATAGCAGGAGTTATAAGTGTAATACCTTCTGTCGCAGTTTCAGTCACAGCGTCCTCTAGTAGCTCGGATACTGCCTCAATGAGCAGCATTGACTCAGAAGGAGAAGTGACTAAAACCTCCCTTGCCAAACTAGAGAGTGACAATATTTCGGGTGTGACCACCAAGCCACAAACTGCATCCTTTAGCTCACCCTCTGTCAGGGTAACTGAGGTGGAATCCTCCGGTTCTGAGAGTATTTCAAGAGCGTTGATAGCTACTGATAAGCCCAGAAACAGATTGGCCCCGGCTACTTATAATATCCTTGATGTGTTAAAGAAAGATTTTACCACCCGTGTGTTTGAGCCAAGTCTTGATACAACAGTGTCATCGACGGTGTCTCCAGCTGAAACACAAAGCTACCTAGAGGCAATTACTTCAGTTCGTGCATCATCCACTTCGCCGATTTCTAAGGAAGATGAGACAGAAGATTATGATGCAACATTGTCACCACTGCCTGAAGGTGAACCACCAATAAGAGGAGAAGAGACCACTATCTCATCTGAGACAGGGTTGGATTTGGGCCATACAGTTTTTGGAGAAACGTTTGAAATTCCAGGTGTGTTTCTCTAGTTTAGTCTAAATGAAATGTCTTATCATTTAAATGACCTGTTTTTGATACACAATTTTATGAATTACTGAATGCTGTACAGTATTTGATATTTTATCACCCCGCAGGCATTCACTCATGTGCAGGAAACATCTGTCTGAATGGAGGCTCTTGCTACAAGATCGGCAGTACATATTCATGCAGCTGTGCCTCTGGTTACACTGGGGACCGCTGTGAAACAGGTACACAGAGCTGTTACTGCATTGTCAAATATTTAGAAGCAACAAGAAAAAAAATACAGTTCTCATGTAACATTTTTTTCCATTTAATATTTTTTGTGTGAATTTTTTTTGACTGATATGTCTTTCTTTATATAGATATTGATGAGTGCCAGTCAAATTCTTGCCGTAATGGAGGTACATGTATTGATGGGCGTGCTTGCTTTACATGTGTGTGCCTCCCTAGCTACTCTGGGCTGTATTGTGAAGAGGGTAAGTGTATTAGTTAATCTGTTAAATGGTTATATGTACAGTATATATCCCATTTATGTACTGTATATCATACTTGAAACATACAGAAATAACATGGATTCAAAGCTGATACTGGCATTATCGGAATTGTTAGAGCCCCATAGCCCCTAGTAGATTTGTCTACCAAATAAAGCAACCTACAAAAAATATAAATCTAAATCTATCCACACTGTTTTGTACAGTCACTTACCTGAACCCATGGAAAACAAACTGATCTGCCACTCGGAAATTCAAACATGCATAGTCATCGATAGTTTAGCCTAGTTGTACATGCCAAGCATTGTCTACAACTTTGATCTCTCTTCAGTCAAGCACTGAGTCATAAGATCCATTATTATCATTTCTCACCAGTCACATCTTACAGTGAATTGCCTTAGGTGGCTTTTTCTGTTTATACTTACTATAGACTGAAGACACACCTGGGGCATTGATTTTCCTGCATTCAGACAGACATACAGTATCTCTGTCAACGTTGTGAAAATAGAAAGAAAGAGAAAAGAAAGTATATCAGCTGATGTGTAGCCAATGCTCCAATAAAGGTGTGTTGAACCTCAACTGAGTTTTCATTAGGCAAATAATAATGTGCTATTTTACTGTTGTAAATTTGTACTCATTGTAACTCAGCATTCAAAAACCTTGTGAGCTGTACCCAGGGTATAAACCACGCGGGGTGACTTGTGTCCACACCCAAAATGCTGTTGTGATTTAACTCATGAGTGAATCATAGCCTGTATTTGTGTACTAAGATGCAGCTGTGGCCCAGAACGCATTGCCAGGACAGAGAAAATCAAGTGTCCAGTTCCCTGTCTCTGTTTAGTGTGTGTGTCACAGTTTGATTCAGGAGGGGAATCTGGATTTGAATGAGATTCATTTATAATTCAAATAGATAGGGTGATATTGTCTATATCTTTCAGAGTCCCTAGCAGTACACACACAACGTTCCTCTTTGTCTACTGAAGACGTCATACTTAATTCATGTTATAACCTCTTTAATGCAACAATGCAACACACATTTTATTTGATTCCCAGTAATACATCATCTTCAATATGTAAACAATTGATCTGATGGGTAATGCTGGTAATGCTGCGTAAAAGTACAGTTGTATTTATGATTTCAATCAGACAACACTATCTCTTTCGAGTATAGTATTTGTTCAAGTGAATGTTATACTTACTGTAATTCATCTAGCAGTGGGCAGACAGGGAGAAACCAGTTCTAATGCCTTGGTCAAGGGCATTGGCAGGATAGTTATATGATTGTATTTGTTTAAATTTGATTTATAAACAAACATTGAATTAATGTTTTGTTCATGTCTTGAATGAACAAAACACAAATTAGAGACAATACAAGTGGTTAAATGACAAGTCAGGAAAAATCAATGCTAATAGCAACTTGGTGTTAAAATGTTATATACACAGTAGGGTAATTGAAGGCTGAATTAACCTACCATAAATATAATTTGCAAGTGAGGTAACATTCACACCTGGGCTTTCTTAATTTGCTTCCACCTTCTCCATTAATGCCTTACAATGTTGCTATGGTCTGTGAATGAATCAATCGAATCAATCAAAAGGCCTTTGATTTTATCTTGGAAACAACACAATTGGTTACAGATACCAGCAGGCATGTAGGTTAGGAATACATAGATGTTTGATAAAATAGGTAAAAACAAGAATGTGAGTAACAGAGAAAACAGAGTAGATGTGAAGGTCATCGGACATACATACAATAGGTCTGATCCATTTTATTTCTCTCTTCTCACCCTCTCCCTGCCATCAGACACACAGACATGTGACTATGGCTGGCATAAGTTCCAGGGCCACTGCTACAAGTACTTTCCGCACAGAAGAAACTGGGACACAGCAGAGAGAGACTGTCGAATGCAAGGGGCTCACCTGACCAGCGTTATCTCCCATGAGGAGCAGCAGTTTGTAAACCGTGAGTAGGCTACCCCAAAGTCAATATCTTATATATATATATATATATATATATACTGTATATAATTGAAAACCTAATTGCTTTCTCATAATTTAGCAGAAGAGTGAGTGATATTGGCAATATAGAAATGCCAGTGCTATCTCTATGTGATTTGTTTCACATAATCTTTATCTGCATGAAAAGTCCAAATAAGGGTTTTCTGCAAATGGTGAACCATTAACCTGTTGTGTCTCACCATGTCCTATATCACAGGTCTTGGCCAGGACTACCAATGGATTGGCCTGAATGATAAGATGTATGACAGTGATTTCCGTTGGACTGATGGCAGCCCTATGGTAAGATTTGACGCTTTCCAGCACACATTTGTCTTAACAAACATGGCCCAGAGTTACCATAAATATTTGGAAAGGATGCTGATGACTAAAACAGCCAACTGGAGAAAATGCGAAAGGGAACTGTGGTGACTTTCTCATGACGTACTCTACTTTTACCTCATTAGTTAAACACTGCAGGGTGAGGCCACTTACAATGAAATGATTACAGTGTGTACATTAAGGCAGTAATAACACTTCTCTCAATCTCATTATACTGTTTAGCCATTCAGTGAACTTCAAATTCGATATAAGTATAAGAGAACAAAAACGAATAGCGCTAGCTTCTGTACGTATACAGTTCAGCACACTATTGGGCGCTCGTTTGTTTGTTTGTGCTTGCGAGTGCTGCAAACCCCCCACAGGACAGGAAAGTGGCTAATTACTATGCGCTGCCCAGCCGCGTCAGATTGATGTCCTCGCTTCAAAGATGAGCCTCCGCTACCAGAGCAATAGGAAGCACAGACGGGAGCCTTGGGGCAGAGGTGATAAACACCAGAGACCCCTGCTCAGCTGAGAGATAGAGAGAGGGGTGATGAGGAGGGCGTGAATGCGGGGGAGGGGCGTGGTGTGACAGGCGTAGAAAGGTATGGTCCCTCCCTCCTCAGCCCCCGTCCCCATCATCTTGGCCACCCAGGGGAGGGCAGGGCCACCACACAGATAGACATATGGATAGCACCTTTACCCAGCTGTAGAAATAGAGACAAGTAGACAGCACCAGTCCAGGGGGTCTATGTGGGTGGTCACTACCACTACATCTGAACCCCCCCTCAAAATAACATCATAATAATAATTGACTAATTATTTAAGTTCAGATCACGCATACTGTTGATGGGGTATTTAGACACCCAATTTGGTGGATGTGTATGTCTACACAATTCACAAAGTTGTAGGATGGCGGATAAAAGTTTGATTATTTTGAGGCTGGCTGTGCGAGTAAAAGATCAGCCATTTGTTAACTGGGGAGAAGGGGGGGCAAGCAGGAAGCCAGTGTGTGTTTGCAAACCATAATAATAGGGTAGGCTATCCCCAGGGCATGTGTGGGGGAGCTCATAGCTTTGAAGGGGACCATTTGAACCTACAGCACGCTGAAAGACTGCAGGTATGATCAATCCTGGGGTGAATTCCTCACTCTGGACAGCTGCGTATACAATGTGCAGTGTAAATTAGAGTATTCCGTGGGTCTTGGAGCATTCTGGAATGTTGTTTGTTGAATTACACTTATAGTGTAACTACAGCAAGCATGTGCAACTTAACGTGAAAGTGACCAAGCTGAAAATAATCATTCATTTGATGTGAGGCCTCCGTGTCTTTAAAGTATAACTGCACCCAATTGTGTTTACTGAGCTGTAATCTAAACGATAAGACTGCACTGTGCTGAGACACAAACGCTTGTGTTAATATTGACAAAATATTGATCAAATTCACATTTGTATAAATATCTGGATATTATGGTCTGAAAATGGCTCTGCATGTCATATGTGATAGAAATCACCCTTGACTTGAAGTGGGTAGTGCTCATCCACTTGTGCGTCATGAAATAAAAATGTTAAGGCTAGTGTTAATGGGGCCCTCTTCCCTTCCCCTTACTCAGCTCATTGACTATGTTTTAGCCAAAGTTGTGCAATGGGTGGAGTCAGTCAGGCTCAGAGCTGGGGTGCAGTTACACTTTAAAGTGTAAAGCGTAACTGTTGCGTTTCAGTGTATGCTTTATTTAAATACGTGAACAGTATATTTCACGTAGCCTTGCTTAGATTCGGAAAAGATATTCCGATATTCTGTCAATAAAAAAAAATGTTTATGTTAACTGAACTTTTCTATGTTAATTTTGGCAGTCAAAGGGCTCTTACTGCAAATATTAACAAACATACATTGTTATATAACAAATATATATTATTATACAGTATGCTGTCAAGACTAGTCATTTTATTACATCATGCTATGATAGAAAATAACTGAATGAAAGCTGTTTATCTTATTCTTACTATACTGTATGTACACTCATACAGACACAAAATCATTGATGTCTGGAAGTCTTTTTTCAGAATCACCTTTGCAGAAGCAGACAGCATGTAGTAACAATGCACCTTCTGATTGGATGGCATTTGTCCGATAAGTGGCTTCAGTTAGATACCAGGGGACTTATCAGATCATCCAATTATACTGAGTCGATAACTTACACAAACTGCATGCTGGTGCTTTCATCAAAAGGGAAAGCCCTTATCTGTATGGATTAGACCTGATTAAGTAGGCATACTATTGAAATGTATTTACAATAAATAGAATATAGAAGGTTTACCTTTTTTATTCATGTATTTATTTCACTGTAGCACTATGAGAATTGGAGGCCCAATCAGCCAGATAGCTTCTTCTCCTCTGGTGAGGACTGTGTGGTGATGATCTGGCATGAAGATGGCCAGTGGAATGACGTTCCATGCAACTATCACCTCACCTTCACATGCAAGAAGGGCACAGGTAAATAATAACATATTTGAAATATTTTAAGGACACACCTCAATAAGATTAAAATATTTACTATTAAAAGAGGTTCTATGACTTTCTACACTGGATGTCATACTAAGTATTCAAGCATCTCAAATCACACACACACACACACACACACCTACGCACATGGACAAACATTCACGAGCGGCTGACCCGGAAATGAAAACAAAGAACAGAGCAGCTCAGATTACAACACACATAGAGTGTGATTTTGTGCTCTGCTCAGGATGCAAGTATCTTCTTACTATATCTTCACACAGCACATAGTTGTTTGCTGCTACTATTATTTTCCTGTTTAAAATATCGTATAGAACTTTAATTTTGATGACCTGCCTTTATGTTGAATGGACTTTTCAGTTTCCTGCAGTCAGCCCCCTCTAGTGGAGAATGCCCATACCTTCGGCAAGAAGCGTCAGAGGTACGAGATTAACTCCCTGGTGAGGTACCAGTGCCGTAACGGCTTCATTCAGAGGCATGTGCCAATCATCCGTTGCCGTGGTGATGGACGATGGGAGTCCCCCAAAATCTCCTGCATGTATCGTAAGTACACCATGGCATAAATGTGCACTCCTCGGTCAGTCTAGAACTGCCCTTGTAGTTGAGACCAATGAGTACACATTGAAATGTTTACTTTGAAATGTAGGAATAACACAAATGATTTGTTCACCTTACATGGCCATCTCCATTGTTTTTTGGAACAGCATCAAGCTACCAGAGAGCATTTAACAGGAGACATCACCAACACACCAGCCTGTACAGCATCAACAACTTCAGACAATGGCCGGAAGAGTCCTCTCACTATCTCCGTCAGCGCTACAGGGGAAGGAGAGAGAGGACTGTGCACAAATTAAGGAGACAATGACCGCCATGTGACAAGACTCTGTCCCAGCGGGACGAGAAGACGTGGATGTCTCTTGTGTGAGAATTCTCAAAGGATAAGGACAAGAGAAAACGTATGACAGGTTAATGTAGTTTTCTTGCATTATGGATAACAGTGGACTCAAGGGACTTTTATAGACATAATACTGTTATATTCTTATGAAGAGACACGTTTTCCTGTTTTGCAAAAAGCAAACCATTATTTCAGCTGGTCACTGAAGAAGAGAAAATGAAGGTTACCTGCGTTGTTGTAACCTGGAGAAGTTTAGCCAATTGATGTGTCTGTGATCAAATGAATGCTACTTTTTTTACACAGAGCATGCTCCTGAAAATCACTGAAAGTATTTCTTATACATGGAAATGGACCAGCTTTTGTGAAATGTTTGTGCTTATGACATGCAAAGGAATTATATTACAGAGCAGCATGAGATTAATCAATAATACTTTATGTTCGTTGTGAAAGAAATTATAAATTCTATTGATTATTTCATGATTTCCACATATCTTACAGTATTAAAATAGTTTAAACACATGCTTAGGACTACATTCATTATTAATAATAATAATAATAATAATACTAATAATACAATCTTAATTCCTCTAAACCTACTGTACACTGCACACTGAAACACTGTCCCTTATAGCTGGATTCCAGATAAGGCATAATAAGAAGAAGACAAAATAACAGCCAATCCATTTTTGACTGCTGGCAACTTTTGTAGGCAGCTTGAAAATGACCATAACAAACTTCTGCACCTTTCAGTCAAATTTCACATATAGTTTGACAAAACATGTATTATTATATTTACAGAGAGATTATGTATACAGAATGTTGTTAGATTTTCTATGGTACACATACCACAGAGTTAAATGGGCACAAAATGCTTCCTCAGAAGAGACTAATGTAAAGGCATAGCAATCCAAAACCTAAATATTAAGATGTCTACTTTTCTACCAGTATATTTTCTATACTGTAGTAGACTGCTTGAGTGGGTATGTTTACAGTAACATTTATAGTATTCCTGATAACAAACCAAAGACTCTTGCCAACATGTACTATACAGTATGTTGCTATAGGCAATAAGATAAAAACAATGTCTGTAAAACCTTCTGCCTTGCCTTTGAGTGAATGTATTTTGTAAATGACTTGAACATAATTCATGTATATCTGTAGTAATAATTTATTTTCATGCTGCTCTTCACTTCTTTCATTTGTTCACATGATAAATGTTTAATTAATCTGAACTTCAGGCTTTATTACAAGGACCAATCTTCGGACAAAGGACGGACACTTTAGGCATAATAATCCTGTTCTCTAATATTACTACATTAATAATGTGTGGTCTGCAAAGTGTCAGATGTTCTTTGCTTATTTTGTGAGTGTTTTGTGTTTCCTTAGTGTTTTCATTAAAGTGCACATAATATCTTTATATTTATACTATAACCTTTTTTATTGCAATGTGAATATTTGGGATATTTTTAAACTGTTTAAAAGAGATTGTCTTGTTTTCTTTCCTCACCAACAACATAAAGAAAAAAGAATATAACAATAATAAAAAAAATATTTTATTTCAACATTGGACTAAATATCATTGCTTACCTTACCTTGTGTGATTGCAAATTGAATAAGCCATGATTAAAGTTAGACCTTTTCTGCACAGTCCCTGTTGTTTTAAGGTTGGCATGTACATACAGTAAGTTTTTCAACAAAACCAGCAGGTGGAGCTATGGTATCAACGGTATACAGTTTCTGCTACGATGTTAAGGTATATTTCAGTGGTTCAATTGCATTATAGATATATATATATATATCTGTAGTGAAACATTTATATGGATTTGCTGATATTGGTATTGCAAATATGGCTCAGTTTAAATAGTGGACTTTCAAATACCGATATACTTTACTGCCAGCCACTAACCTATTTCCAAAGTCACAGTTTCCAAAGACATTTCACTTTCCAGACAGGTAAGCTAGGATAAGCAAACCTCAACAGTTGGTATAGTGTACATCTAACAGAGTCTGGCCTATTAGTGAACATATAGGAGAATGGGACCGGAAAAGTGATGCTCATGCTAAAATGCAGACACCGCATACAGTACAATACGTATAAATGCACCTTAGTTCAGTTTTATCAATATCATGTGTTTAATTGTATTGCCAATCAAATTGTCTTATCCTCTGGATACATTTCACAGGACAGAAAAAAAATCTCATATTTAATATATGCAAGAGCCCAGAATATAAGATGGACACGTGGTGTGGCCTTTTAAGAATTATATACCACTTATGCATGGATATGCTTCCCACTTACGATGACACTCAATGCACACAGTGAAAAACAATAGTACAATGCACTGTTAGTGTACTAACTTCAATGTACAGTGATGTACCATTACTGTATGCTGTGTGCAGGATTTGGACACTGCGGTTGTCTCTGTGGTTGGACTCTGTCATTACAGGGGACTTGAGGGGAACTGATAAAAGGTTGTAGGCTGATGTCCTAGTGAGAGTACCTCATGAAATGCAGATGTTTTGTAGACAAGTAACTGACAAATCTATGATTTAGTATAGCAGCAAATCTATTTTCTTTTTAATGGGTACTTGCCTGCATCCTGAGCAGAGAATGAAATCATAATTCATTTTATCCAAGCTCCTCTGTTCTTTGTTTTCATATCTGGCCGGCTGCATGGTCCACAACGTATATTTGAGATGCTGGTATTGAGATGCTGGTGTGCTGAGTGTGACATCTAGCGATATGACTGTATTTAATGTCTTGTAATAGAACATGTAATAGAGCATGTTTACAATTTTAACAAGGCTTGTTCAAGTTCCATTCCTGCTGTGCCCACATGTTGGGCACTTCACACTATTCACTCCTCTTTCAACATGAATCTGACCATATTCTCATGCACAAATAGCTTGTTAAAGAATAGAGTATTGTTCCTTGGGTCGGCACTACACATGAAAATGCCATGGAGAATGAAGGAAGGAGGTGTGTCTGCTCCTAAATAGAAGATGGAAACTTGAGTTCATGCCAACACCATGGCACCCTTTAGCCAGCCTATGAGCCAAAATCTTGTCTGGACCTCTGCATTAACACATACTGTACTGTAACACATGTCAATTAAGTTCCAGTGGAAATACTGTGGGTATACTGTACCTTTTAGAATAATAATTAACACATTTACAATTTATTGGAGACTTTATTCTTTAACTGTACTTTTCTTAGAAGGTACATGAAAACAACATGTAAGGGTATCTTGTAGTGGTTGTGCACATCTTTAAATGGTCTGCTGAGACCCACCATTTAGTGACAATTTACAGTAATACAAAAGAGTCAGTGGGAACATTAGGAAAAACCAGTCCATAACCTCTTACAATATTTGTCAGCAGCCAAATATAAACTGTTAAAAATAAGATTTGTAAAAATGTGAAATTTTAAAACCTCAAACACTAAAAACACATCTATTTGAGGTCACAAATTAAATTGAACATTGTAATATAAATTTCTCAATGGTGGCAACTAGATCATTTTCATCACTAATACTATTTACGCTATTTTAATGTAATATGCATCTAATTATATATGCTTAGATTTTGAAGCATACACACCTACAGGAGCATTGCTGCTCTAATTCTTCACTTCACAAAGCTCCACGTGGAGGACACATCAAGCACACATGACGTTTCTGAACCATCATGTCCTTGTCACATCATTACTCCTTACAATAACACCGTCTTGACTTTTGACCCTACGGACTGTGTAAAATGAAAGATGAAAAATTAAATGATAGAAAATGATAGTTACAAAATATTATGTTGTTATCCATGCATGACATTTAGCTTTTATTGTGTTCATTTATTTATTTGCTTGTAAGAATAAGAAAAAAGGTTATCACAGTTTCAGAAAGAAAATGAGTTCATGCTAGTTCATGCTAGTTATGTTTCAATGTTTAAATTCTTTATTGCTCTTTTTATTGGCTGTGGTCGTTGTTGCTCTTTGGTGGTTGTAACTTCATTCCTCAATCTTCCCTACTATGGTTTAATACAGTAGACGCCGTAAAGCTTTTGCTTCTTATCTGGGAATCCAACAAAGCGCACTGCAGCTTCTGTGGGGCTGCAGTTCTTGCGTGGATTGGAAATAGGGTAGCGGACACTACCATCGGCCAACCAACCAGCATCACATCGGTCATATTTCTGAATCCTCCAGGCTGCAAACATGTGGCCCACCTTGGCAATTTCAGCACCGTCATTCAAGCATGCTTGCACAGCCTCATCATAGCTCAGCCTGTCAGGCTGGACCAGCCAATAGAAACGTCCTGACGGTGGAAAGCCACAATCAAAACCACAATCGAGGTAAATTGAAAATCTTTCATTACTTTGTCAAATCAGGCAGTTTGTACAATTTGTTTTTGTTCACATTGTAACAATAGCTAAATGTTATAGCTGTATAGCTGAACAGGTAACATGCATAACAAAAGATGAAAAAACCTCACCATTAATTTCAGACATATAGCAAAATGCATCATAGCGGCTCGTGGCCTTGTCACGGCGTCCATAGTTTCTGAGGCCAGCTATAGCATTAGAACCACCACATGGCTCTCTGGGCTTGGTGATGGGGTACTGCACTGTGCCGTCATTTAGCCAGCCAGCATTGCACCAGTCCAGACCAGCCCTCCAGGCTTTGTACAGCTGCTCGAAGGAAGCAACCACTGCACCTTGTTCCAGACATGCCGTCTCGGCATCACTGTAGTTCAAGTTATAGCGGCCAGTAGGATGGAAATATGGGAACACAACACCTACAGGAAAAAGAAATGATTACATCATATGCTGAACAGATCCCAGAGTCTAATACAAACACATTTAGGTTTTTATGCTAAATGCTTTTTATTGTAGTTTTTTATATGACTTTCAAATAAGATGATTTATGATAAAGAAGTGTCCATTGCGTTTAAATGATTGGAGAATGTGTGTGGCTTGAGCTTAGTCCAATCTCTCAAGAGGAGGCTGGCATACAATCTACTGGTCTTTATTTTCAAATGTAGCCTGGGTCAGATATGCATCTTATAAGGATTTATGGCTTGCAATATCCTGATACAGAAGAGTTGTTGACTCAAGAAAGGGACCTTGCCAACTGCCTGATTCCATGCCTGTCTGGCAAAAAAAGAAAGCTAGATGTTAACACATTCTACATTTGCCAAAATACTACAGCTACTCTGCATCCTCTGCAACCAAAGTTGCAAGACACATTAATTAATCATAGGTTATCATGTATCAGTCAATTTGGAATGCTGGATTTTCTATTTTGTGCTCTAAGATATATACACTTAGACATTCACACATCACACATTATACACTCAATTAATAAAGATACCTGACATTTGGTGCTATCTTATGATGTCAAATGCTGTCCAGTTATATTCAAGGCAATTATTTAAGTTGATTAAAACATAATGCCTGACACCAGGCAGTTACAGTGGTTTCATCACAAATAACCATTGCCTTATTTTTCAAACGTTTTGCTCAATATAAATGTACAAGCTCCTCTGTTCATGACTGAAACCGTAATAATGTATAAAGACATGATTCACCATTTAAGCCTTTCACTTGCAAATCAATTTCAGTGACTTCATCTTCCATTCCATTTTCAACTTCACAGCGATACCTCCCCGTGTCCTCCAAGGTGACTTCAGTGATCATCAACGAGGTATCTTCAGCATTCGCCTCCACCATGTGGCCGCGGCCCTTCAGGTTTCCAAAACTCTCCTTGTGGATTCCCATTGAAACCATAACTTTCTCTTTGTCACCCCCATCCTCCGATAGTTTGCTCCATGTGACTCGGAGACCATCTTTACTTGAAGCCAAAATGTCTGACATGTCTTGAAGTTGGCATGGAAGCGTGACATTGGCACCCAGTTCAGCGATGACTGTCACTTAAGATAACAATAAAAAAACATTCATATGTTCAGAAGCAAAACAATAAAACAGTGTTATGATTACACAATAAATGTGTTGCTGGAGTTGTTCAGTGGCCAGACAATATTAAGTAACATGAGGTAAAACATGGAATTACTTGATGCAACAGTGTTTCTATTGTAGTGTTTCTGTTGGCATAGGGATGCACATGATTGATGCAATATGATTTTTGACAAGCATATGCTGAAACGAGTAAACCTGCACGTACACATACTTGAGAGTGAGACAAACAAGAGAGAAAGATCAAATAAATCTCAAGACAAGCAAATTGAGATTACATGAAAATCCTGTTTGCATGCGTTTCAGTAAGTGGTGAATTTCCCGTCACTGAAGCCAATCATTCAGTTTGTTCTCCTGCGAAGATATTACTAACTTCAGGCTTTGGAAGAGACCTGAAGCAAGCTTTGTTCTCAAAATGAAGTTATTGTTTTTCATTTGCCCAATCCAATGCAGTACTGTAAGTGTAATACATTCTGTATGCTTTAAGAAAGAGTGTGTATGTGGGTCATGACATGTAACTAGTTTTGTACAACTACATAGCTTCATCTGTAACACATTTCCGGCTACAACTTATTGAGGGTTAATGCATACACTAAGAGGCCAGTGCAACATGTATGCTTTTCTTAGACCTTTCAAAAACCGTACAACCCTGAAACATGCCATTTATGAAAAAGAATAGGTGAACTACTGTTCTTTTTCTCCATGTTCTCATTTCCATGTATCCTTCCAATAAAGCCAGCTCAGCTAAGCCGCTTCATCTCTATAATCGGCCTATCAACTTTATTCCCAACAGTCTCCCTGTCCCAGACACCCTGTCCAGTAAGTTGCCTGCCTGGTGTTGCAGTAAGCATCTTATAGATGGCAAAGGACCCCATCACACTGGACACTGTAGATGAAACACATGAATGCCTGTTAATCTATTGTAGATCATAACATTACTCACCACCACCATGTTCCAACCGTATATCACAAGAATTACGTTCCCTGGAAACTATTCCAGGAACCACGATTACGTTATATGCCAACGTATCTTCAGTGCCATTACGTTGGTCTTGCACGTAATATTTTCAATGCATTTCTAATGGCCCTATCGGTTGCCATGTTCATATACATTATGGATCCACCACAATGCACAATACAAGAACATAAAAATGACCACAGTGGTCATATACATCTCTTGACCTGTTGTGACCTCAAATTCTAAACAATTGTTACACTCTACACTCACTAATAATGCATTTCATTACTCGGAAACCTTTATAACTATTGTGTATGCAGTTCAAACATTATGCAACCAATTACTCATTGAGGATACAGAGAACTGTTTCTCCTAACTGTAACTACCGTGTTTCTCTTTCTACTCATTGAATACAACCTATTTGATTGAAAACAATCTGTCATGCACCCCTTTTATACAACTGTCTGGAAGAGCTGACTGTTACTGTACTATACTATCAAAGCTACACCAGGGCCATGGAAAACTGCTCTTCAGCTTCGTCAACAGACTGAACGGTTCCCACATGGGCCATTACAAATGCAAAATTACTACCAGCACTGAACGCACACACATGCACGCGCACACACGTGCGCACACACAGACACACACACACACACACACACATGTCCCTAAACTACCTGGAGTTGAAAATCATCAGCCACCTCTATTAACAGCATAAATACTGTAAAGTATATAAAAATAAAGTTTATAAAAATATAATAATAATATCAACAATTATCAAATAGATAGATAATATGTAATTTCTCCAACATTTGAAATAATGTATTGATTATTGCTATATATTATATTTTAAATTATTGTTATCTTGCAGGGTGGGGGTCCTGAGCCACCACTATGAAAACCACTTCCTTAATCCAAACACTATGCTTCCTCTTTCACTATACCGGTAGGACATATTTGGTATTTGTACAAGAACCTTTTTTTCACATTTTATGTTATTAAATGTGAGCTCTGTGGAAGGTTTCAGCACAAACTAATCTACCCGTGAATTTCTCTCTAACACCACGTTTACAGCCTTTAACACTTATTTCCAAATGCTGGCTATCCTGCCACATTCCTGATCATCTCCTCTCAGTTCACCCAAGGCAGCCTCACAGTCATCACACTGAGGCAGAAATCCAGAAAACCAACATTTCACACTTTATTAAAACAAACTCTTAGAAAGCACTTCAGTGTTTCAGATCTTTACACTGAATTGTTACTTCTCGGCTGTGTCACAAAAGGAGTGACTCAGTATTTCTCACTTCTCTAAATGCTGCTTGTCATATAAAGTGTGATCCATCTGGAAGCAGAAAGATCCAGAATGAGTCAACTAGTGAGAATGGTGCACTGACGTAATTGTCAGTCGCCTTTGAGGATTCATGCCATTTCTAAAATCTTGCAGTGGGAGATATCAATGGAATAAAGGGTTCACTTGTTTTAAATTATGGAAGCCCTGTCTGGAAGCAATGCTAACAGCTGGATATGGTTTGTAATCCTTATGGAAGCAGGACTACTATGACTATGACTACTACAGAGCCTACTTAGAAAATGTAGGTTAATGAAGTATAAATAATAATCTAGAAGTATTTAAGTCTGTCAAATTTGCAATATCCAGATAGTGGATTGGAGTATATTAAAAATAATTTCATAACCATTATTCCTCTTACCACATGCAGATACTTTAAATGACTCATAAACAAATGTGGCCCAAATTATGTGCACTGCAGCCATAAACACCCTTCTGTGTTTCTTGGAGTGTATTTTGTCAAGCTAAATGTATTTTCATGTCTTTTACTTTGAGTCATAACATTGTTACATGTGAGGAGAGAAACTATTGAATCCATTATTTAATGCATTTGCACGGCAGTTAAGAAGCATCTGCAGCTCCAGCCAAGACCCGCTACCCTTTTACGACCTTGCATAACTTCCACTGCCTCTTTAAATGGTTGTATTAGCGAGTAAATCTGTCTCTTTGAAACACTGAGCTCTATGTTAACAGTTACAAAACCGTGGTCTGCATCCACCATGTGGCCAATTTTTTTTCTTGCTTGTTGAAGGAAAAAAGAATAATATTTTGGCATGTACTGTACATCTGGGCCAAGTTTGCATTCATACGGTATTAACAAGCAGGTTAAGGTGCTGCTCACACGTTTATGTTTCATTGTGTGCAACGTCACCCTTTGTGATAGAGCAGCATGACTTGGCATGCTTTGCAGTGGCTGGCCTGTGTCAATGGAGAGAAGACCCCATACAGTAGGCATAACAATCTGCATCAAATGTGATTCTGTGGCACTCATCTGCTCATATACCCCAACATGTTCTCAGTCAACCATCAATGTGTGAACTTTAGCCTAAGCACCTGTTCCAGTCTCGGCCTTCGCCCCCAACTCCTTTCCACCTAAGCTCCCCTTTTTTTCCTCCCCAGCCTTAGCAACCAGCCCAAGCCCAGTAACCAACAGCCACATTAGGCAGCGCCTACAAACTGTGGAGTTAACAGACCATTACTTCACAGGAAAAGACAGAGTCATTTGGCTGCTGTTCAGCACTGGGCTGTATATGTTTAGCTGTGGGATGTTAATCTCAGCATTGGCCCTGTCACACTGTCTGTAAGGAGGTGCTGTAGGTGTCCTAACACACTCACGTCCACTCCTGTGAGGGTGAGATTGTATATGTACAGTAGAGATGGACAACAGGATGGGAATCGTAAGAGAATAGTACAGATTCCCTCAACGCCTTATACAAATCTGTGCAACACATGAAACCGTGTGAGGTCACATAGCACGTGCACACACACCCACTTATGCACAAGTGCACACACACACACCCACCCACACCTCCTTTACGAAAAATAATAGCTTTCTCCCAAGCCTTTCTGTCTGACACCTCAGGAAGCAGAGATGTGTCTAATCTGACATGAGCTGAGTCAACATGAAAAGGCAATTGAGAATGCATTAAATATCACTCCATGCTCAATGCCAGGAGAGAAGAGCCTGGTGTTTTGTTGCCAAATCCTTGCAGTAAAGTCTCAGCCTGAATATTTCATAAGTGTCAGTTAATAGTATGTGCATTTAAAGTGGAAACCTCAACACGTTGTTGGACACAGCTCTCTCTGATCACAATCCTTTCATTAGGTCGCCCTCTCACAATGAAGTGCAGAGGGGGGTGGCGAAGAAAGAGAGCTAGGGGAGGACTAACAAAGACAAAGCGACCAAAGGCTTAATGGTGAGCACAGAATGAGCTAGGGTGAATAGGTATCAGTTTTTTCCCAGGGTCTTATTTTAGCACTTTGCATCTAATTGAACAGCCCTTTACATTCAGAAGGCCCCGCGTCATTCAGACAAGCACAACCCATTGGAGCAGCGTACAGCCCTCAGTAGTATGGCCTAGATGCGGCAGCGAGGGAATTGAGCGTACTGAGCCACCGTGAGTGACAGGTTGATTTATTCTGCAGCCAGTCAGTGGCAGGGCATGTTTAGTCGTCTGTATGCTGCAAGTCACCCAGTCGTGAGTCACATTATTAAGTATGTTACCCCACAGAGGGCTCCATTACCTAGCAGCACAATAAGCCTGTTGTTGCATAAGCCTGAGCTTGGGTAACACTTTACTCAGGTCCCCATGCCCAGTCATCTGCCCAATCGAGCCCCATTTCAAACTCATGCACTTAATGCATTCAGAATAGCAGCACAGACACACAGACATGACACACTGTAATGTATAGATATTAATATATTCAAACAGTACTGTACTGCACACTGTATATACAGCACGCTATACCTTACCTGCTAGTGGAGATGCAGTAACTTCACTGGACACACTGCTGGTCAGGGTCACAGAGAGAAGAGCGATGAAAAGCACACTCAGCATTTTTGTTCTCTTTATTTTTCACACCAAGGGGCCTTTTGACGGCAGCTATTAAACAAAAAAGGCAAAAAGAAGAAAAGCTGCGCCGGTTGTAAATGCTTCAGCTCAAGGTTTGCCTGCTTGTATTATTTTCTTCAAACTATTTATTCATCTGTCTTTCTTTCTATGTCTCTGGTGCCGGAACCAACAAATAGTGCTACTGGAAGGTTTGGGCTCCAGAGATCCATACAAGTGCCTTTTATTGTAGCCTAGCAGTGATTCAGACCACTCCCCAAAACATCCCATCACCCTACTCTGCACAATATGCAGGCTACCCCTACCCACTTACACTCTTACGGCAGGCAAAGTGGCCTTATTGTTGCTAAAGTGCCTATATAGAACTACAGTACATGTAGCATGGGCACTGAAAGTGTTTGTAAACAGCTTTGTGAAAACCTACTTCATGTTTTATGGTGACATCTGAAATTGCAATGTATTTATCGAGGGGTGCGGTGAGGTGTGTTTCTGGGTTGGTGCTGTTGAATCAGTGTATTTGACACACTCACATTACTCACACTCATCACCATTCAATTATTCTGGGGTGAACTTTTTTTTTCTCTCTATAATTTTAAAACTTTGTTGATCTGGCTTTGTTGGTACTGTATAACAACAAGTATATTTAATGGCAACATGGTGGTGTTCACCCAGAATATTCTAGCTTTGTGATTCAAATGTACCATCAAACTTTGATAAATACTAGTACAAGTTATCTTTGATCATTTATTTGCTTATTATTTGGGGAAAGTAAGATTTGTTTTCACATTTAGTAAAGACAACCTCAGTGTTTACATTAAGAACAGCATAATTGCTTATTTCAGTTTTTAATTTAATATAATAATAAAATGAAATAAAAAATAATATATCCGTGTGTCAAAGGAAATTGTATATATATATATATATATATCACTGAAACGTCAAGCTACCACATAGGACCTGCAAAAAAAATCTCTGCCGCCAACAATGCTTGTCAGATTGTCCTACTGTAGCACAAATGATAGTTATATTGTGCTGCCCACTTATGTGTACAGTTACGGTTAATAATACGGTCTCGCCAGCTGGCTTTAACATTGCGCTGCAGCCTGCACACTTAATGTGTGCAATTACGAAAATCATACGCAGGCAGAGTTTTTAAATTGAAGTGTGAAACTACAATAAATAATATACAGGCATATTTTTAAAATATTAATTATACCACTTACGTTTTCGGTTATTATATTTTATAGTAAAAATGTGAGACTTCTTTTGTTTTCAAAAATATATTTATTTTATTTTGTTCTGTGTTGTTTGCTAAAATGGAAGCTAAAGTGGTCTACGGTAAGAGAGCAGTGTATAACCCTCTAAACCTGTAGATAACGTCCCTGCAGAGGCTTCAAAGACTATCTCTGCACTCTCTACTGATTCTATTGCTGGTTGAAGTGAATAGGTAAACCAGCCGCATGGTTTACAGCAAGGGGGACTGTGTGACCTCTGAAACGTTTGCCCAACCATTTAGCTCACCCTTGAAAAATAGCAGAACTGGCTGTAGAGAAACATATTACAGATGCCCCATGAGACCAACCCAACACAACTTGGGAATCTTGTTTGTTCTCTCTCTCTCTCTCTCTCTCTCTCTCTCTCTCTCTCTCTGTTTAGATTTTGTCTGTCTTTACTTTTCCATTTCATTGTTCTTCTGCGGCTGCCTCATTTCTCTCTTCATTTGAAAGCATAGGATATGACAGACTACATTGTAAGCAAGAAAGAATGGCTCTCAATTAACTTACAGTAAGACCACCATACTACACCTCATGATAGCAAACATACTGTACATTGCCCATGCTCACCAGATATGTAACAGATGATATGATGTGACCACCATACACTTAATGTAAAGTTGCTGTTCTTAAACCTTTCCCATTTAGAAGTTGCTACACTGCCAAGAACCACAAAGAATAGTCTTGCAATTGATTGATGAAAAGGAAATAAAGGCCTGGAAAACATGTTTTGTTTTATGCCGTTAGATCCAAATGATAATAAAAAGAATATGTTGCAGCATGTTGCAGGATACAGACATTTCTTAATGTGGGTTTTCTTTTCAGAGTGATTGGCAGTTCTTTCCTATGTGAACTGTAATGCTTTTTTAAATAGAATACATACCGTACTGTGGCATCATGTAACATGTAACACTGTGGGGTTTCAAGACAACAGTATCTGGAGTGTGAAACATCATGATGAATGAGACACTCATATGCATTAATGGAAGCAGACAGCCACCACAGCAGTAATTGATGACCCCTATTATATTATATTATATTATATA
>JAODUK010027030.1:0-23901 GCA_027564635.1 Typhlichthys eigenmanni
CCTTGACCCAACTCACCACCAGATGGTGATCAGTTGACAGCTCTGCCCCTCTCTTTACCCGAGTGTCCAAAACATGCTAATACACATTTAAAGTAATTTAATTTCATGTTTTTAAAATAGGCCTACCTATTGATATGAACTCAGAATGGCGGTGTAGGCACACAAGCATTAGTGAGCTGTAAGCAGACCTAAAGTTCACTTTGTGAAGGTCTGGCATAGCTCTATTGGGAAGTGTTAATAGTTGTTTCCTTCTATTGAGTGTAGACCTCTGACCTATGATTACTATTTTTAGCCAATAGGCGTTAACCAATAGGTGTTCCTACAACTGTTTGATTGCCTCATCTAGCTCTACCACCATTTCAAAACATGCTTGACAGCATCTCACTAACCGTGATTGGTCCACCAGCCCGCTGTGAAAATGCCAATGCGCACAGGGTTTCCAGATTAATCTTAAAAAAGGTATCTGAGAGGAATTGTTGGGTGGAGCCAGGCTACCCAAGCACCACCCAGGTGGAACAACCTACCCCCCCCTCCACTGCTGAAAAGGTCCGACTTAGAGGAAACACTGAAAAATATGAATGAGCTGCGTTGCGTCGATTAGTGGTGTGCCTAACTTTTGTGCTGGTGCTCCTAAAATTTTCAGTAAGGAGCACCAGTGCGATTAGTGGAAAAGTTAGTCTGGATCCCTAAAACCCATTAACTAATATTAGGCATTTGTCTTGGAGTAACTTTACCACATTCCAGGAAACATTCCAGGAAATAGAAGCGTAAATCTGTTAAGTAATTTATTTTGTTCTGAAATGTTTGCATTCTGCATAGTTTTCAAATATACTGAATACTTTACATTCTATTCTTGAACTAACATCTTAAATGTTTCTCTGTTGATGGTATTGTTTTGTTTTAGAATTGCTTTTATTTAAATATACTTTACTGTGAAAGGTAGGCATACTGTTTATATATGTTATTTTATATTATTTTTATTTTTATCTTAATTGATTGTTGTTGTACTTATCAAAAAGCAATTAAAGTGGATAACTTACATTGTCTGCTGGTTTACATTATTTTTCAGTACACCATGTTCAGTATTCCACTTAGTGTTGTTACCACTTTGAGAATGAGCTTTAGGGCAAATGAACACCAGACCATTGTTGTGAGTTTGCTAACATTTTAGATGAAAAACCTGGGTGGTGGGAAACATGATAGGCTGATTTGGTTGCTTATGAGGTAAGCAACACATCTATACATAATTATATTAATAATGGGTGTGTTAAATATACAGTAGATGTGTGAATGATCAAGCATTGAAAATCGTGAATATTATTGCCGGTGGGAGGCCTCTAAATCAAGTTCTGCTTAGGGCCCCTTTAAGTCTTGGGTCAGCCCTGCTGTAAAATTACATATTGTAATTATATTTATGTGTCACAAATTGCATGGGCCAAATTTCTGCTCAACTTGGACATAAATACCAGTACGCCTTCACTCAGAAAACAAGCTTTATTCAGTGACGAATGATGACTCAGGACAAACTTCATCCTGAATGCACACAGACATCCCAGTCTAGAGGAGTGGGGATTTCTAACCATGTGGACAAATCAGACCTCAAACTTCCTCCACAAGAGTCTAGATTCACTAAAACAGATGGATCCGCACAGACACACAGGCACGGCAGACCACACAACCATTATACTCAATATATTTCACACTCCTCCATTTGTGTCTGGAATTGTGGTTGAAGTCAGAGTTAATAAACAAAAAATGCCGCAGGTATATTCATTTTTTAAGTATTATGTCTAAAGCATACCTTATTATAAGGCAACCAAATGTGAGGGATCAAAAGTCATTCAGCTTATTGCAAGGAGATGCAGCAAATATGGCTCAAGCCCTAACCTAATAAAAGCGCTCTCTCTTCAGAAACCAATGTGTTATGTCAGACAAATTACACTCATACTGTATATGTAACCAGTCAATGTGTATTAAACCATTGTATGGCACAGCCTAAACCTGTCATGAGTGTTCTGAATATGTCCTATAAAGCCAGGATTGGAAATATTTAAATAGTAGCAGTAAAAACAATATGGTTCCAGATGCAATTTACGTCTTTATTTAGCCAGGATGCAGGTTGACTACAGCCTTGTATTCAGCCTTGTGTCAGCCATGGTCAGTGCTGGGAAGCCTTCTCATGGTTCAGGTAACCTGCAGTTTGTGATCATGAATCACAAACAGCCAGGACTGCATGAAGACGTGCTGGCCAGAGCTGTTGACGGGTTGACATGACTTGGCCATCGCTCCTGCCCTGAATTCCGAGCTGTCGCTGACTGAAAGGATCACTTGCATATTCTAATATTTGGTGGCACAAGAAAGCATTCATGGCTCATTTTGCTGAGGTTTTTATTGGCTTTTTCTATGTGATTTAGTTACGTGCTACACCTTCTTCCAATTGGGATATTTGTCTTGTATCGTTATTACCTTTTCATTTCAGTTGGCATCTTGTATTAGGCTACTGAAAGCGGCCAAATTTAACCCTTCATTAAAAAAGTAACCCACCTCGTCAAAACATCCCTAAACCTCTTAGGCAACAGCGACCCTTATTAATGTACATCAAGCTGTCATTGCTGTGGGCCAGATATGCTTACCTGCATGCACCAAAACTGATTCTCTGTAAAGCCAAGGTGGTTTGATGGAGTGATGTAACACTACAGTATATGCAGTGTTTGAGGCAGGGTGATTTGGTTGAAGATCCACAACAAACATAACAAGGGCTTCTTAGTAACTCAACATGGTTCAACATAAACACAATTGACTTTAAATGTACCTCATATAATGCAAATAATTACAATGACATATTACTATAATGACTGAAACATCACCACATCTGTGAGTGCTCGTGAAACATAGGCCACCCAGCACCTTTGCGTTTCTCTTAATTGGTTCAATGACGGCACTACCTGTGATTCATGCTAACAGTGATGTGTCATTCTCCATCCATGCCATCTTCATATCATAAAGAGTGTGTGTGTGTGAGTGTGTGTGTGTGTGTGTGTGGGGGGGGGGGGTTTGAAGGTTGTTGCGCAATGACCCACAGCTGAGAGTTTACATAGCTCAGATACCCAAAGAGATACCCAGGCTCACTGCACAGCTCCCGGTGCCACAGAGAACTGATACAGACTAATCGCTATAGTGGCTTTAACTGCACAGAGATCTCCTCTGAATTGGACCTCACAAGGTTTCTTCTATGCTGCTTGTATGTGGGACAGATGTTATCAGGTTGTGGCCCGCTTTCTTGTTTCTTGTTCCAAAGCTATGCAAATGTCGCATTAGATAGGCCACTCAATATATTTTCCCATCATGAAAGTGATTCATAAACCCTTTAAGGGGAGAAATAAAGAAGAGAGCTAGCCACTCAGCACTCAACACACATGTTGGTATTAAGCAAGGGGTAATTTGAGGAGGCGGTGGACATTTTAATGTATAAATGAATGAAAGGCAATTGTGCTCAGCTATAGTATTGTGTGAAATCTGAATTATTTTATTAATTAAATACAATACTGTTTCTATACACTTTATTTGCATTACAACACAATTATACAAATCTTTGTTATTTTTACACAATAAACATAAGTATACATTTTGTGACATTTAATTTTTCCATTAGTCAAATCATAATATTGGTACTATTAATTGGTGTAATCAGGACAGACTTCACACTGTACATGTGTTTATGTGTGTTATTAAGTAAATGAGGTTGATGCTTGACAAATTACCTGAGTCAACATGTGGTTTGGCGGGAGCCGAGAGGCTGTGCTCCACTGGGACTACTAGACTCTCTACACTCTACATGGGCTTCATTGCAGCTCTGAAAGGTGACAGGGTTCTGTGTTTGCTTCAACACACAGAGAGCCACTCTGTCCCAACCTGCTTTAGCCTGGCTCTGCAGAGAAAGGCTACATTATAGGGCCTTCGCTCCAGCTGCTCCCCTATAGTTCACTACTTTTTAAACACTGGAAAATTTGTCAGAGAGAGAGAGAACTTAACTTTCTCTAAAATGTCTGTCCATGCTTCTGGGCTCTTGGAGCAAGCGGCTGGGAAACGCAGCGGCCAGCCATGTCCAGCAACACGCTCCTGCTACCAGACACGCTGTTTGCCATCTCAACACAGCAATAGATTCATTATGTGCTGTGGCACTGATTTAAACTGTCAGCTAGTATACCATTTCAAATACCTGCACAGATATGTGATATTGAGAGGATTTACATAAGTGCATTATAGAGCTTGTCTGGAGAATTATACGACCAATAAAGCTTATTCAAACCTCTTATCACCTTTCCACGTGACAACCAGAATCCCTCTTGACTTGCTGGTTGTGATTTTTTTCCCAGCTCCAATAAACATGAAGCAAATAGAGGCTTCAGAGAACAAGACGGTAGTGAGGATTTTAACCTCGTTGGAAGAGATACATCAGACTCTGACATATTATAAATGGCTCCATGTAGTGTGACCTCTGGCTCTTTCTGCATCTGTGCTGTCCTGGTAAAAGGTGGCCATCATTCTGTATGAAACAAGACTTTAAAGGGACACTCCGTAATTTGTGTCCCAAAATGCCTTTGTTTTTGAAGTGTTTGCACTTCTTTCTATCTCTGCCATACAGAGCTGCATACACTGTTTGCTGGCACAATATATACAGCTCAGGTTGCTAAATTACACAGTAGATAATTGATTGCCATTTAGGGCTTTCTGTATTATGTAGAGGAATGTACATTCACATACATTACATGCAATTAATCCTCATTCTCCTAATGATTGCAGATATACTGTATACTTACTCCAACCTGGTTTAGTTGGAATTGTTTATTTCAATTTTAAGTCTCACTGAGACACAATTGCTCTTAAGTTCAGAATGTTTCAACCACCCTGATTAACAAGCTGCAGCTATACGGGTTGCTTCGCTTGAACCACATGTATTCACTCACTTGTTCGCAATAGCAATTAAGCCCCTGTGATCCCTATACAGTATGGGTCTTGTTCCGATTGGTTGAAGGCGGTCCAATCGACTATTTGATTGACACCTGTTGACACCACCTTGCTCACAAAGCACTCAAATGTAAAGAAAGTCATAGGCAGCAATTACAATATGAGGATGGAGGATGCTCTGGATCTCAGCCAGCTCTGTAAATCATATTAAAAGCCACATGCAAACTGTTGTTAAAGTTGTACCAAATGCTAAAAGGTCAATATCGCACTGTTTTTATGGTGTGCACATATCTAAGAAAACAGAGAGACTGTGCTGTCTTTGCTTGCATACTGTATATCAAACTAGTCTGGCTCTACTGATAGATGTTGTATTTTATTTATTAAAATATCTGGTGTGATGCTGTGTCTAATGTAATGGCAATACTGTAGCATTCGTAGACTGGTTCTCCTCAGTGCTCATGCTTGGAGCCTGCCTGGGACTAGCATCTAGAGGCAAAGGTCTGCTGGGGTCAAGCCTGGGGAAGCTTCAAGGAGACGTCGGTGTCCTGACAGAGCAGCTGTGCTGGTGCTGTCAGGCTCATCCACCCCGCTCCATCTCCTCTGGATCACATGGAGGGGCATACAGCAAGATTAGCACAGTGGGGGTGGGGGGGAAGGGGGACCATGCATTGTTTGGAGTGAGCAGTCTCAGAGTGACGTGAGCCTTCAGTCTGGCCAACTGTGAAGTGCAGTTTACCGTTCATGTAGTCGGAGGCACACGAGGGCTCCTTGAAGGTGAGTTCTCCTGGGGAGCACAGCTGAAGGGTTGTATTGGGTGTAGCGGGGGGTAGCAAAACTCCATATCTCTTGAAAGTGAGGTGATGGAGCGAAACCAGCCCCTTCTGAACCAGGGAAAGGTTATGTGTGTGTGTGTGTGTGTGTGTGTGTGTGTGTGTGTGTGTGTGTGTGTGTAGGTTCAAAAGCCTTTGTGTCTCTGTGCTTCTGTGACAGATGACATTTGTGAATGGATGGATGGATTGTAATGTGTGCCTTGGGGCGTGAGCCATGAGCACACAGGTGTGTTTCAACCTTCAGGTGAGCCTGCGAGTAAAGACGCCTCTTAAAAGCAACACACCTGCAGACCGACTAAACCTACAGCCTCAAGTCATGTTCCTGTTCACACCCCTCCCCCCGCCTTCCCTGTAGATACATGATTCAAGCCTGCATTTGAAAGACAACATTAACACTAAGGCAAATATAAGGAGCACAAGTGAAGATTTGATGTCAGCAACAGATGCTATAATCTGTTGTCAGTCAAGGTCACTTCAGGTCTGCTCAGTGCATGACTAAGTGCTTTCAGTCTGATGTATTTGCTTAGTTGTCGGAAGCCACGTCCGCCTGTCTCCCTGTGTACATGAGGAAACTTGCAGTATCACAATAGCTGCCCTTCTAAGCGAGGAGAAGAGATTACCTTTTTTCCACATCTTAAATCCACTGAGTTTTCTTCTTTTTTTTTTTTTTTGCATGCGCTACTATCTTGATAGATGCTCATAAACAGAACACACAGGACAATGGACACAATTATGTGTTCTAATTCACATTACAGTACTGGGGAACATTTAGTCACAAATACAGTGTATAGACAGTATGTTTGCCAATCACAAGTGTACAGGGAACTGTACCTTCTCTTCTCTGCGTCCTCCAGACACAGACTTTCAGTCTCACCTTACAGTATGGGAAAATTAGACAGATTTGGAGGCTAAATAATCCTAATACTATTTAAACCTAAAGAAAAATGCTGGTTGCTGGTTGCTCTTTTCAAATACAAATGATTAATATAGGATAAAGATGATGTACTAATAAAATGATCACATACATTAAATCATATTTCAACCACTGGAATAATGCATTATCTTTTTACGATCATATGTGGAATTTGGGTTTGTCATTAGTCAACAGAGCTGACTAAGTCTCATATTCTTCTGATCTAGATTCTTCTGATCCCTAGACAGCTACATACAGCTGTACTGTAGCCTAAGTTATGTTCGGCAACTATAAAACACAATTCTGTAAAGCAGATGATATACATATATAATATATAATATATACTCTTCATTGCATGGTGATAATGCATGGCACGCTGTCCCTGTTGAGGAACCCATATGAGGTCTCCTGGAGAGAGAAATTGTTTTCTATGTGGTTACGACAAATCACCAAATCCTAAATTCCATGAGCCTTCCATGAGATTTTTAATTTTAGCAACTTAAAGAGTATAAGAATGGTTAAAAGAATATAACAAGACAAATACAAAATATGATACTGAATGAAGGACTGTCCTCCAGCGCTGTGCTCTGAGAGTGTTGTTCCACAGCCTGCCTGAAGATGTCACTGTCCAGGCTTGATGTAGAAAGATAATGCTAATCAGTTCTGGCATTAAAAGAATCAAGTCTGCAAGCTCACATAATGTGTGTCATTTAGTCTTGAAAAAACATACTACCACTTTTGTTTATGAAAATAAGACTTCTATATTAAACTTTCATAGTGAGACTGGCCAAATGCCTTAATATGCCTGTATGCAAAGGCACACTGTTAGCTCCAAAGTTGTATATTTGAAATCACTTCAGTATACAGCGCAAAAATTTATTTTATTTTTTTCTATTTAAAAAATGTTATGTAGGATGTAAAACATAGAGCTAATGTATTTATTAATAATAAAAATCAATAACTGAAACTCCAAATATCTCAATTTTAGTTTCAGTGTCTAAAGGGCTATACGTGTGTGTGCACGTGTGTGCGTGTGCGTGTGCGTGTGCGTGTGTGTGTCCAGCAGATGGCAACAGTGTCGGCTACACAAGACGTTATTTTATAATGTTAAACAATACTTGCTTACTTGCTTTGTTACCATGATACATAACTGCTTATAGCGTTACAGTCAGTAGTGTGATTCATATTAAATGCAGTATAGTAGGTGACAGGCAGCAAAGTAAATAAGGTATAGGTTATATCCTAAATGGGCTTCCGTGAAAAAGTTGTATAGATCTTCAGTCAACCCTGCAATGTCAAATTTCATCTTTCAAAATACAATTCCTAGAATACCAAATTGTTTTAACGCTATTGAAGCTGCAAACCACAGAGGGTTCACAATACGTGATATTGTCAAGAGGTACGAGTCTGGAACTGCTCCACTGACAATGAACTGTGGACTGACACGGTGGATTTCTAACATGTTTGCTTAAGCTTTTAAGATTTAACAGCGCAATGCAACGGTTAAGTGCTTAGTTAAAGGAGTTGAGACAAGGGACTTCTTGACCATGCATTCATATTGCTTACTGGTGTCTCTTATTCATTGGGATATGGTTGCGATAGGGCTGTGTTATCAGATTAGAAATAGCAGGGTCTTAAAGTTTAGTCTGAGGTTTCGTCAGAACAGAGCCTACCAATACATGGGATTGAATTTACGAGATTTCTTCCATAAAGACTAATACTCATATCTGTCAATACAAAACAGATTAATTGTAATGCACATTGAACTCATCTGGTTATAACATGTAATAGTTTAATATCCCCAAAAGCAGACATCTGATAAGCTCTGTGGTCTGAAAATGTCATGTGTGTAGCTTGTTAATTTATTTGTACATACATTCATTTATTAATTTAATAAATATGTTTATTTAGTCTGATTGTAACGACATGAAATAATGTATCTTTGTAATGATCAGGGCATGTAAAACCACTTTAATCTAGAAAGTTCCACGCCCATTGTTCCTAACGGAATACCTGGATTTTCAATCACAATACCCGCATGGGAATCCCCAACAAGCATCCATAACCCCCCCCAATCCACCCCAACTCCCAAACACACACAAAACACAGACACAAATATGTGAAAATAGACAAACAACCAGGAATAGCCTGCAATCAACAGCACCATTAGAATGATCCTTTCTTTTAGGCAGCAGAATGTCTCGTGTATAGATATCAGATTCCTCTCCTTTGAAGCTGTGTGATGTAGAATGCCTACATGTGAAAGGGTTGTTTTCCAAGGGCACTCACAGCTGACAACAAATGTACCTTTCTCTCTACAGTATCTCAGACACGCTCAGTCCCACATGTGCTGTGTTTACCTGTCTCACATCCCACGCATCCTGTTGCTCGTCCTCTATTGTTCCTGACAGTATCTGAATAGGTACAAGCCTTTTATCACACTACTTCTCATTCCATTGCTTCCAGTGTCATGTCATGCAGGAAGTGTCTATGCCCACTGTCTCACATTGTTTTTTTTGCTCCTTCTTAGTTTCACAAGAGGTAAAAGGTCAACTTTTGAATTGCATTGGGAGCTGTGTTGGAAGAGGATTAGAGAGAAGTGTGGCAAGTTCTCTCTAAATTTCAACCTGAAACTACAGTGTTTTTGTCATGATGTTGGTTTGAGCCACAGGTGTACATACATTGAGTATAGTGTACTTGAACCTAACATTATGTCACCTCAAGGAAGTCCTTTGAAGGAGATGAGGGCAGAGGAACATCCAGGTATCACAATGCACTGTTGTACACCAGCCTCATCCTCAGGACATGACGCCACTATCTCTAAAAGGAGTTGCATCCAGAATATGGAGGCATGGATGAATGAATAATACAAATGTGTCATATGTCTGAATGGGGTTATCCATCAAAGTGACATGGTGTAGACCTTAAATAAGGGTTTTTAAATAAACAACTCAGATTTTTTTTTATGTATTACATACATATATAAATATATACCATAATATATATATATAAACATAACACATTATTTTACATCGCAGTTTTTGACGAGTTAGAACCAGAAATGTTATGTTCCAAGAAACATTTCAAACTACAATGTGTATTTTTCATAGAACTATATAGGTATTTTTAGTGTAAGACTGCCCTCTATTGACCAAAAGTTGACAGGTTACCCTAATGCCTTATTAGAAGGTAATTTTGCTACTTGCCGCTAAAACACAGCACAACACATGACATGCTCAAGATTAGGCTACAAGGATTAATGAGAGAGCAGAAATGCAGATTTTTTTTAATATAGAGATTTTGTTCTTAATAAAAAGTTGTTCTGTCACTTTATCTTTGTATGCCCTTCTTGTGCTAGTGGTATTTTGGTATTTCCTTTGAACTGCTATTTCTAGATGTCTTGAGATATGAGCATCAAAGGGGCCGCAGGCCCACCTGAATGGCAGTGCTGTAAGTGAATGGGACTATAATGAGGTTATCTAACATGAGGGAAAATCAGTCCCATGTATTGCTATATCAGATATGTTACCATTTAATCTAATGCTGTAGTGCAGTGTTCCCCAATCCTGGTCCTAGGCCCCTGCCCTGCATATTTTAGATGTCTCCCTGCTCCAACACAGCTGATTCAAATGAAAAGCTTGTTATCAGAATTCTAACGTGATTCTGATGTGAATCAAGTGTGTTGGAGCAGGGAGACATCTAAAACATGTAGGCAGCGGCCCTCTAGGACCAGGATTGGGGAACACTGTTGTAGTGTGTAGCTGGTGAACCCTGTGCTGGTATCCTTCCTATATGTATGGCCAAACCTTGAACTATCCATTTGAACATATCTTCTTATACAGGAGTATACAAATATCTGAAATCACTTCAGTATACAGCGCAAAAAGTTATTTTATTTTATTAAAAAATGTTATGTAGGATGTAAAACATAGAGCTAATGTATTTATTAATAAAAAAAAATCAATAACTGAAACTCCAAATATCTCAATTTTAGTTTCAGTGTCTAAAGAGCTATACGTGTGTGTGCGTGTGTGTGTGTGCGCGTGTGTGTGTGTGTCCAGCAGATGGCAACAGTGTCGGCTACACAAGACGTTATTTTATAATGTTAAAAAATAATTTGGCTTTGTTACCATGATACATAATTGCTTATAGCGTTACAGTCAGTAGTGTGATTCATATTAAATGCAGTATAGTAGGTGACAGGCAGCAAAGTAAATAAGGTATAGGTTATATCCTAAATGGGCTTCCGTGAACAAGTAGACTACAGTAGGTCTACATCAAATATCGAAGGCTACTAATAGTGCAGAATATAATTAGGCTATGTGTGAAGTGAACACAAGGAGTCACTTATTTTTATTATTCACTTATTTATGTGGTTTGCGAACATTGGTTCCATTCTTTTTTGTGTTGGCGGCTCGCATCCATGGTCACTTCACACCAGTTAACAAACAATAAGTCGTTATTTATTTATTTATTTTATTTATTCATTTTTTTAATTTACCTAGTGGAATAAGGATTTTTAAGAACATTGTTGTCATCAGTCGTGATAGCGGTTCATAGGCTATAGGATAACATTACAGCGTGATAGTCCTGTCATTTTGTTACCGTTATAGTGTCTGGTTATAACGCACATTACGTTTAATGAACATAATTAGGCCTACATGCCTGGACGTATCAGAGGTCAAAAACCACTAATGGAAAGGATTAGTAACAGATGTTCGCCGCAATCCAGTCGCCAGCCAATAGGAAGAGCGACCATTTGACCTGGGGGTGGGACTATGATTTTTTTTCTAACCTCTTTACTACAGTTCTATCATGTACACAAGGCATAGCTAACAGACCGGCATGAGTTGAGGTAAGAGCTGAGGTATTATAGCTGAGAATAGACCTACTCGTTTATTCATAGAGTTAAGCATCCGTCTGATCAGCCATCCGGCAGGGACATTTGTTTAACTTTTACGGACATGTAGACTGCCGAGTTTGACGCCACTCTACAAAATGCTGAGTCGGAAGGTTTCTATGTCGGGAGCAATGAGCGCCGTGGTGGGCGTCGATCGTGGCAGGGTCGGAGAAAGGTTGCATGCTGCTCTGGCAGGGTTGCAGGAGCTACATTTGCTACGAGAGAAACAGAGCGATATGGTTAACTGGGCACTGCGAATGGACAAGGATCAACCGACGTCTCTTGTGCAGACAAGCACGGACTGCTCAGTGATGGGAGCAGAGGAAGAACGCCTGGAGGCGACCCTGACAGCGCTGAAGCGACAATTGGTAGGATATCATTTTGCTGTGCCTGTCGATCATTATAAAGTCAGCATTGTCAAGTCTGTCTTTCAGCAGGCCTATTAGCAAATTTGCACCACACTTACAAATAAATTCAATTTGTATTCGATTCAGATGATCATATGTAAAATTCAAATAATTGCTAATGACTTTCCCATTCTCAGTTGGGGGTAGGAAGTAGGATATATGTCGTAAATCAAGGTTCACTGCCGAACCACGGGACTCAAGACTCAAGAAAGACTGCGTGTGTGTGTGAGAGAGGGGGAGCGGTCACCCTCTTTCGTAAATTATTAACCACTTCAATTCCACTGGAAATACAGTAATAGCAACTTACTTTACATTTACACATGAACATAGAGTCCCTTATGGCCTGTGCCAGTGGGACATTTAACATTCACCTGGCTTGAATTTCCATGACACGCTTTTTCCATGTAGAGTGAATGTGTTCACTGTGGTGCACACAACAGGCTGAGTTGACGACACTTATTACATAGGCCCATATTTGTTACCTTTGCAATATAGTTTAGGTTTTCTTACTACAAAAGCATGCCAGTGGTGTATTGAATGGTTTCTGGTAAATTTACACTTATTTCTGCATAGACCGTGATGTTGACACAGGCCCCAATTGAAATAATGACATGAACATTTTATAAATATTACAAATCAGGCCTTTTTGTGCCCTTTGCTAAGAGCCTCCCTTTGGGTTCCAATGTCTCAGTGTTAGTCACCACACCAGACTGTACTAACAGTATTGGCCAGCCCTAGTTACTAGAGCAAATACTGTCCCTGACCCCAACCCCCCCTCCAGTCTGCCCCCTTAGTAGTTTACACAATGGCCAAACCCTCCCTGTGGGGTAGAAATGAGTCACCCATCACTGTTTCTTCCAAGCTTCCCGTGTCCTTTCAAAGGGTTAATGATCAGCCACAGCCCGCTTTCCTTCTTTCTTTCTCTCTGTGGGTGCACAATAGAACATCCCTTTGTTCAAACGTTCTGTTCTTCAGATTTTCATGTTTACCTACCGAGTTATGTACTTGTTGATACACTGATCTATAGTATTGAACCTGCACATGCTTCACCACTGTATTATACGGTACAGCCTACCTTACCTACCTTAGGCTACAAGCACAGACATATTATGTGTTTATATACAAACAGCCTTTATTTGGCAAAGATATGTACTTGTAAACCGGTTTAAGCCATGTGGGGTCCTCTTATTGTTGCTACGTGTGTGTGTGTGTGTTGTGTAGTGTCGTTTGCGGAGGCAGGACATAGGCCTGCAGAGCCACCTCCAGGAGCTGGACCAACAGATCAGCTCGCTGAAGCTGGACGTCAGCAAGGCCTCCACAGAGCAGCTGGAGAGTGACAGCAGACCTAGCTCGGGTTGGTAAACACTCTAATGAAGTCCCCCCACCACAACTAGCGGGCTAATCTCGAGGGCTAACGTGTGCACCTGGCTCTGTCCTCTCTGCAGGTTTCTATGAGCTCAGTGACGGCGGCTCTTGCTCCCTGTCCAATTCCTGCACCTCTGTGTACAGCGAGTGTTTGTCCTCGTCCTCCCAGAGCAGCCTGCTGCTGTCTCCCGCGGGCCTGGCCGCATCCCAGCGCCCCCACGCACCCCCAGCGCCGGGCGACCTGTGTCGCCGGAGCTCTGCTGATGAGGGCTCCAGCCAGGCGCACCCCTCCCGGGCCTCAGCCCTTCACCTGGGCAGCAGCAGGATCCGAGCAGGCAGGCCTGTGTCCACCGGTGAGAGGAGCACGAGGCTAGCACTAACTGTGCGCTTGCTAGCCATTATGAGGCAGCCCAACAACAAGTCAAGTTCATTTATATAGCCCTTAATCGTATTGTAGGGCTGTACAGCCTATATTTCACATGGAAACAAGCAACACCCTTTTATCCTGCAGACAAAAAGCAGACCCTGACTGTTTCCTCCTGTGCTCTCACCAGGTGACCTGGAGAACATGCTGACCTCTGCACCAGGCTACTACAGGCCTGCCGATGGGAAGAAGCTGCCTCCGTGCCCCAGCGTCAGACCGTCTGTGGGGGATGGCAGGTTCCACAGTAGCCTGATGTCACGCGGTGGGACCGAGGTGTACCACTATCCCAGCCCCCTGCACGCCGTAGCCCTCCACAGTCCCCTCTTCTCCCCAGGCGGGGAGACCACCAGCCCCAGGTGGCCAGAGGCGCAGGGACCCCCGGGCGACGGCGTTCCCGGAACAGAACCCCTCGGCGGGCGCCTTGGCTACATCGACAAGATCCTGCAACGCTCAGTCTCCAAGAGCAGCCGCCACAGTGAGGCAGGTGGAGGAGGATCTCCTGAGGCAGCGTGCTTGTCCACCAGGCCACACTGTGACTGGAGGAGACAGTGCATGAGCCTCCAGGCCAGCTGCAGCCCCTCCTTGGCCTCCAGCCAGGCCTCATTCCGCTACTCCTTTCCCGTGGCTGTGCGGCAGCTGGTCTGTGGTGAGGCCGCCACCAGGGACAGCGGTGGCCAGGCTGCCGTGCTGAGAGCTCACCCAGACAGGAGGTACGGCGACGCCAGCGCTCCCGGAGGTTCAGAGGAGGCCCCGCGTGTCCGGGACATCTGCCCCGGACACGCAGGGCAGATGTCCCACTTCGTCCGTGCCAAATTCGTCCCCGCTGGCACCCAGCGGGTGAAGGTGAGGCAGGCAGACCGTAAGACCAAGGCGGTGAGGCTCAGGAGGAGGAGCAGCGAGAAGCCCCGCCCACCTAGGCCCCTGCAGGGCTGTTCCTCAGGGGAGCGGCCCCGAGACGGCAGCGGTGGGTATAAAGAAGAGTGCAGAAGGTCTGGAGCAGAGAAGGCCACCCAGAAGCTCCCTGCCTGTGTAGCAGAGGGCCGTAGCCTCAGCGGCCCGGGACTCATGCACGCCCACAGGGTGCCACAGTCTGGCCCCACCCTCGCCAAGTCAAAAAGCCGCAGAACCCAGTGCCTGGAGTACAAGGAGCCCGCGGAGCACAGGAGGAGAAGGCAGGGGGCCGGCAGTCTCCCGGGCCACGTGGAGGTGTCGCCGGCGGCAACGCATGCTCATCGTCAGAGGTCAAGAGAGCAGGAACAGGGAGCAGGGAGCAGGCAGAAGCAGGCCTGTTATGGGAGCTCCAGGCATCACCAGTGGGTAGGGCAACCTGTGAGCCGCCAGACCTCCATGTCGTCCTCCTTCTACAGCAACCTGGACGCCCGCTATCCTTCAGCTGCGCCCCTCATGTCCTACCGCCACCCAGCCAGCTGTGAGTCTGAGTACTCGGCAGAGTGCGCCTCCCTGTTCCACTCCACCATAGCAGAGAGCAGCGAGGGCGAGGTCAGCGACAACACCACCAACCACTTTGGGGACAGCGAATCCAGCCAGAGCTTCCAGTCCTTCTCGGACTCTGACAGCAGCCTGTCCCTGGAAGAGGGGGGCCAGGGGCGTCAGGTTCAGGGCTGTGGGGAGGAGGGGGCTCTGGTCTGGGCTGACTCTGCCCTGAGGTCCACAGGGATGCACCTCCAGCCAGTCCCACGAGGCCAACCTCCCACCTGCCGCATCAAAGCCTCCCGTGCTCTGAAGAAAAAGATCCGTAGGTTCCAACCTGCCTCGTTGAAGGTCATGACCTTGGTGTAGTGCAGCCCCCCTCGGGTGGCATTAGAACTGTAAAAAACAACCGAACTTGAGAACCATGGGAAATTGACTAACTGCTCCTTGGAGTGATCTCACTCACTTAGTCTTCTACTAATTTAAGCAATTTGTCATTTGTGCATTCAGTGCTCTATATCATTTTGTATGTCTCATGTTGCAGTATAGTTGAAACCAAAACCTTGCATTTTAAGAACATGTGTGAATCAATGAAACTGATATCTAAACTGTAAATATTTCTATTTTTGTCATTAACATTAAGTACTGGACATCTTTAAAACAGCTCTCAATCATTGTTTGATGTGCATTGTCACGGATAATCAGAATGTAATAATCAGATAATCAGTATCTTTTGGTTATTTGATCTGCACATTGGATTTTACTATGCCGCTCTTTCAATGTAGAATAAACAACTATTTAATGTACATAGCGTTATATGGTGTTTTCCCTATATTTAAAAAGTTTACATCACCCACCACTATACAAATTTTGGGGTCTACAAATGTTGATACTGTATAATACCCAAGGCCAATATCCAGTATATTATACAGTATACTATACTGGATATGGCCAAATGTGTTAACATTAATCCAATTTCAACCACAAAGGCGAATAGGATGGCCAAACGTGTTCATGTGTCTGAGGGAGGCTGAGGTTTAGAAGAGTATGGCAGGAGGCATTGAGGGTTTAGTGGGAATGTTGGATGATAAGAGGCTTCTCATTTCAGAGCTGTCATGAAGAGATTAGACAATGGGCAGCTGCACAATATGATCAAATAATCTCATTGCCAAAATCTGTGCTGGCGTTCCTCCTTTCCAATCCCTTCAATTTTAAAGGCGGATTGAAAATTCGGCTTCCATGGTGAAAGGCTTTTAAACAGCGACGCCTGTTAATTTGGAATAATGTGCTCTCACCTATCTGACACTATAGTGTGACCTTCAAATGACCATCCAAGAAGCTTACAGGACAGCTTTTTATCATATGTTTTTACAATGGAGACTATATACTGAGAAACACGGTGGCCCAGTGGATAGCACTGGTCTCACAGCAAGAGAGGTCCTGTGATTGAAACTGATCGTACCGGCCTTCATGTGTGGAGTTTGAATGTTCTCCCCGTGTCTGCATGGGTTTCCGCTGAGTGCTCTGGTTTCCCCTACATCCAAGAAGCATGTCAGGTTCACTCTCTCCTGCCAGTGTTATTAACCAGAGACGCTGGCATATATCTGGAGTTGGTCCCTATGGGCTTCCCAAACTTTGCTACATGTGACAATAAAAGCACATTTACTCACTATTTTAGAAGCTACTTTTAAATGCTATTCTTAGGATATGTGTATATGTTTATTCTATCACCTCTAGCATATTAAAGGTCAAAATGGCATTTGGATATCATTAACATTAGAATGGACTTTTTTATTATTTTATTTTGCTTTATATTTTACCAGTGGTTGTACTTGCATCCAGCTGACCTCTGACCCTGCTAGAAATGTTTCAGGGCAGAGGCCTCAGATGTTTTTCCATGCAGCCATGCTCAGAAAGGAGAGAAGAAGCACTAGTGCTTTGATGTAGACCATGTCAGCTGGGCCCTGTGTCTGCTGATCTTCACAGCTGTACACCCCCTCACCACGGCACATTAGCCTGACCAAACACAGAGGTCAGGGGCTCATTGTGCTCCCCCGCAGTCTCATGTCTGTTGTTCGTTGTCACTTTGTCCTTCAGTTTGAGTCTAATGTGTGTAATAGTCCACCTTTCTACTGCACCCCTTACTTCTCACACTTGTTCAGGGGAGATTTAGGAAGTGAGCTTTCCACCCCATGGTAATTGTATGCTGTACCCTTGCCGTGGTTAATTTGACTAGGGAGAGAAAGCTCTGGGGGTTGCGTTGGAAGCAGGTGCACCAATGCACTCCTGCAAATTATGCAAGTTATATTGGAGATTTGGTAAGAGGGTATGTGATGTGATAGAGGTGGTGATTTGGGAGGGGTGGGGGGAGGGTTGATGGAATACTACTTTATTAAAGGACTCCCCTTCGGGTGGTTGTCAAGGTATTCTGAAGCATTACAGATGTTGTGTGGGATCTCATTACATTGATTATGGTCCAAGGGCTTTGACATCATGAACACAGATACAGACAATCGTGTGGCTAGATCACAGCAAACACACTGACGCCAGGACCACTGAATTGGGTCATCCAACCAGAATAAATACAACATGATGGTGGAGATACAGCCTACAGCATATACTTTGAGCTTACCTGAACTAGTCTTCTACAATTCCCTCCTTATCTGGTTGCCTAGCATTGTGTACATTACTGTATGTCAAAGGCCCCAAAAGGTTGTAGCTTGCAAGCTTTGAACAACTTTCTTATTCAAGCATGGGGACAAAAAAAATATAATTATATAAATCAAACCATTAACAGAACCGAAAAATGTATGCTTTCATAAAACTAGATTTAAAATAATAATAATAGTTCTGAATCCTCCCTGAAATCCACCCTGCAATAGATGTGTTACAAATGTTCAAATATTGCACAATCTTCTCAACTATTAAAAAACTACCGCCACTACTATTATTAATAAAATAATATACAGTACATCACCATCACAAGAATCATCAATAATCTTAACTGAGCCTTAGTTTAGCAATGAATATAAGCTCTATCGGGTCTTTGACAATGCTATGAAATTGCCCAAAGCCGTTGTCAATGTCAATACACAAAAAACATGGCAAACAGAGGTGAAAAAGGAGAAACAACAACAGCGTGTGTCAAAGACAGGCGCTAATTAAACTTCGTCTTGGTTCAGAGGAGGTGACAGGGGGTGGTGTATGTGTGTGTGTGTGTCTGCTGTGGGAGGGCAGGGTGTGACATGGTGGGCGTTCTCTACCACACCTTCATGAGGTAATCCTTAAGTAAAATATGGGTCTGCAGTGCCATTGTGTCTCCATACTATCATTCTCAACATGTCAATGTTTGTCTTTCTTCAGAATCATTATTGTTTTGTTCTGACTCTCAATGTTGATTGTGTGATATGTCACAGATCCCCTTATTGGATATATATATATATATATATATATATATATTCCAGTGTTTTTGCTGGAAGGTTGTGTTAAATCATTTCAGAGCAGGAAGATGATGTGAATTATATGGGGTTTAGGGCCTAGTATAAAATGTGGATTTACCGTGTTGACAAGTGAGAGCTCAGAACATGGCTCAGAAACTCATTACCACCCGATGAGAGAAGCTTTCTGCTTCTACCCACAATGCACCTGTGGAAAAACAGAGGAGGCCATGCTTTCCCAGTGCCCTGTGAAGCACAAAGGATTAACCTAGTTCAGCACAGGCAAACATCCACACAGAATCAGGCATATCCATCAAAACATGTTTGTTACATACAGATTCAGGGAACCATTACATATCTAGGACACATTTGTTAATCAGCAACACCCAAAAAGACAAGGTGAGCAAGTTGCAATATAGGGTATGTTAACAGTGTAATATATTTATTGTGAGCATTTTGTTCATTCTGTAATACATATTTATTCATATTATTGTTTTATAATATTTTAAGTAGCCAAAAGACATTTCACTGCACATAAGCATATGACAAATACATCTTTGAATCTTAAATAAGCCTTGGACAACATCAAATGTACGCACTGAGACACAGATATTATAAAATATGACTAACTAAAAACACCCCGAGTATTAGTTGTAATGTTTAACAATGTATAGCTTTGTTCGCTGTATTGAGATTCATCTGCATAGGATCGTTGGGGGAATGAGGTGTCTTTTGTCCTGCTCTGCTTACTGTACATTTCAATGAGGCTGGACTGGAATGTCCAACCTCATGAAAGTCAATTGGCTGAGACTTGTGTTTATGCCTCAATGGTTATGTTCTGCTGGGCAATATAGACAGATAATAGAGAAAGAAGGAAAAGATAAAGTTATGATAAAGGGCAGTGTGGAAGAATTTTTCAGATAGAGAGTGGCTGAGACACCATGGACATTCAAAAAAGTCGGACTGGAAGGCTCAGTGATAATCCTTTTCTACCGCTGTAAGGTTTGGCCTTCATTAGCCAGCACCTGCTTCTCTTTAAGCACATCCTGTCATTTAATACCTAATCCTGTCATTCACTGCACTGTGTTTACTAACCATTGTCTCTGCTCCCTTCAAGCTGTGGTCAAGAGCTGGTTCAAAAGTTCGCCATGTGTGGAGAGCACATACCCACAGCCATGCAGGGCATTCGCCCCTGCGATGCCATTGTCTGAGACTCAGAGAAGGATGGTGCATGTGTCCTGGGGCGTGGGGTTACAGTTTTCTAAGGCATCTGATGCCACATTTGTTGTTTGTTGTTAAAAACATGAACAACAACAACAACAATATTTAATCTATTTTACTGCTTCAGAGGAAATACTCAATTCAACAAGCTGAAGTGGAGCGAACACATTCAGTAAAGTATGATATAAAGGGACATTGCTAAGTTCAAGCAGGTAACATTACCTTATGTACTGCAGAAATATTTTGTGCCTAAATACAATACACTTAAAACATCTAAAAAATGAGAGTCAGAAACACTACAGATTCTTCCCACAGCAATTACAGACTGCTATCTTCACAATAAGCCTGTAATTAAAAGGAGCCATGGGCTGGCTATAGGGACAAGTGCATTTGGTGTCTTGGCTGTTTTACAAGGTGGACGTCCTGTTTTAACTCACATGCATAAAACGCAGACTTGAGAGCGGCAAATGCTGCTGTAAGGGTGTAACATTCAAGCACCATATATCCCAGGGGAGCTGTAACTCTCCATTCTACTGTAGTAGCAGTGGAGGGCTGTTATCACTGGTTCACCCACCACTAAAGCAAGCTCCATCTCAGCTCTCGTTAAGAGCAAGGACAAGCCCAGCTCCCCTAAAAGTGGCCCAGCTCTCACAAGGGACATCAAAAGCTTGGCCAGAGTGACAGCTGGTCCTCCTCTTGGCTAGCCCCCTTGATAAGATCAGAGCGACAGGAGGACATGGGACCCCAACAGGTACCTCCCTCCTCTCCACAGCACTCTCCTTGTTGCTCCCATATGGCCACTAACACATAATTAACTTAATTAACATAGAACATCCACAAATCCATTTCGTTATAAATCTTTATTTATTTGAGACTTAGTTAATTGTGCCTAATGCAAAGGTGAGCATTACACTGTGCAACATTGACTGGATCTACAGTGTGTCAGACATACACAGGGCATATATATATACTGTATATAGGTCATTGTCTTTGTCAGGCTGGTTATGTGGACATGCCACATCTACACTGTCTGCACTTCACACGTGACTGGTCTTCTTTTATAAGATGCCATAAACCCATTGGGAGTGTACTCACTCTGAGCACTTGAAAGGTGGGGTTTCCTCAGCTCCAAGCCTATAGACTGGAATTAGACTATATGGGCACCTGTGTTTACTCCTTCAGAATACATTTTGTGGTTTGTTACAATTATTTTAATGTTGCAACAGCATTTTAATGCATGTATTGGTAATATATTTGTTATATTATTTGCATTTTCAGAATAATTATTAAACTTTTACAGTTTGCATAATGTAATGGATAAACCACATAATCAATGTGGAGGAAAACCATATAGGCATAATTAAATGTGGGAATAAAAATGCAAAAGAAACATCTGAACTTTTCCCCTGCCAAGGCAAGGGAAAATCTCCAATTAAATGTAATTCAGCTGGGGGAAACGTTGCTCGTTATAGGAGAAATAGAGCATTTCCTTGGGGTCAGTTGCTTGCTGTTTTGCTTGCCTGCTCTCTTAGGTATAGTTAGTGGTTAGCAGTTAGCTTGTGCCCCCCACCCCCCTTCACATCTGAGACAGGCCCCAGCTCGCAGGTGTACTGGAAAGGAGCAAACAGCGAGATGCCATGTGAAATAATAAGACCCTTTCACACACACACACACACACACACACACACACACACAGTGTTTTGTTTGCTCTATTTTGTTTTTGTTGTCAGTGCTCAGGGCAAAACACAACCCAACACAAAACTGTAGAATAGACTGTCATTTCAGAAGGCTTCTTGCATTCTTCTTCTGTGTACTGAATCAGACAGGCAGACCCCTGTCTGAGTACAAGGGTCAAGGGTCATTTGGAGAGCACCAGAGTGATTCTTCATGGGGTATCAGATCTCTTTGCCTAACACAATACAGCTGTCACTATCAGACTAGCTATTATCACTATATGTAAGATACAGTATGTCTGAAAAGCAATTGAATCAATTATATAAACATGTTATAAAATATTAAAAGGTACAGTGGGAGGTGTGATTCTAATCATTATTGGAGGACATAAAGTAATTGCAAGGACTAGCCTCCATAAACCCAACACTTTATAACTTTGTAGAAGTATACCTTTAATAGTTATCTCTGTATGATTTTGAAGGGTGAGCAGAATCATACATGGTATTATCATATGCAGTGTGTTGCCAAAGTTGCCATGTAATACTGATGAATGGGTCTTTGTAACTCGACACAAAGCAACCTAGAGGAGGACCTGCTCCAATCCATTGTCCTGGGGCATTAGGGAAAGTTGAAGGAAAAGGCTTACAGATAATTAAAAGATATAAACCTTTTTGTAGTTAGAAGTAAGAGGCAGGGATATCCCAAAAGGATTTATAAATAGAGAACAATTTAGCATTTCATTTCATTGCGCCTATAGGTCTGTTGAATCTCAATGGATTGTGTTGTGATTCTGACTGACAACATATGGTGAAACTTCCTCTATCTGTTCATGGCCATTTGTGCCAGAGCTTCCTGGCACAAATATGCTAAAAGGGTGGAAGCTGAACTTTCCTTTATGGCTCTTAGATAAACATAACACTTGACAGTGAATTAGGTTACATATAAACCAACATTTTTATTTACATCAAAATACAAAACAGCTTCCCAAAGAAAACATGTCCAAAGCTGGCTTTAGTTATCGTAGAATTATTAGTTTAAAATCAACCATACGTTACCATATGTTTAAAGTCTTGCAGAAGCCCCGATGATGATAGATCATCTTGGGATTTATATGAGGTGTGTAGTGGGCCATAAATCAGCAGAGTCCTCAGGGTAGGGCACCATGTGTTTTGGGCAGAAGGGGGCTAGTTTGGGGGTAAACTCAATTTGAGAAAGGTTGACCTATCAGGTTTGACCCAAGCCCCTTTGAACAGAACAATCTAGGGCCTGTTTTTTTCAGGGATTTGAACATGACGGGCTGAGGGTTTAAAAGGTCTCAAGAGAGCCAATGTAAGTGAGATTGTTTCTACTCTTTTTTTTGTAATATTTCTTATGGTGAATTAACAACAAGCAAGAGTCAAATGTGATGTGTTTTGGTATGTTTCCGGTGAGTTGAGGTTTTTACACCAAAGCTCTGTCTAACTTCACTTAGCATTTATGTGGATGACACACCTACCCAACCAAATGATCAATAAAATGAAACAACAGCAAAACAGCTGTAAGGTTAGGTCACATAACATTATCTGGTACTGATGGAAGACAATACTGGTAAGGGTGTAAAAGGGTCATAAAACACCTACTACCCGCAGTATGTTTTCTTGGAAACAGTATTTCCTAAGTGAGAATGAGCCAAAACACTACAAACAAATGAAAACATCTGAACCTCATAGCGTGCTAAAGGCAGGATATGCTAATGTTTGAAGAATTAAGGGTTAGATACACACATATAACTTGTTTTGCAAGGTAGTCACATTTTCCAATTCACAACAGCAATTATACGATTTGCTGTGGAATCTCTGCCCAATATGGCCCCAGCTAGGATTATAGGGTGAGTCTAAATGATGGCGCCATTTTTACAGAAGACATAATTACTAAACATGTAATATGAAAAACTTGGCAAACAGGCCTTGGGGGCTGAAATACGCCTGCATTACAACAGGCATTGTCCGTTATTTGGTTTAAATACCCACCCAGCAGATTCCTTCACTGATCAGTGCTGGGTGTGCTTCTCTCTGATCAATACTATTCCTTATCAGTGCTCATCACCACTGGCATATATCCTCATTGAACCGGAAAGAAACAACCTCAGCAGGATGCATGGCAGATAGGGGATTTCCACCACCTTGGCCACTGAAGGCAACATGGCAAAAGGAAAGGGGATTAAAGAAAGAGAAAGATATGCAGAGAGAAAGAGAGTGAGAGAGGGAGAGAAAGCGAGAGAGAGAGAGAGAGAGAGAGAGAGAGAGAGAGAGAGAGAGAGAGAGAGAGAGAGAGAGATAGAGAGAGAGAGAG
>JAODUK010027041.1:0-23901 GCA_027564635.1 Typhlichthys eigenmanni
AAAACCCCCCCCCCCCCCCCCCCCCCCTTAAAAAAAGAAACTAAACAATATTGCAGTCTGGCTTTAAAACTGCTCACGGGAGAACTCAAGTGCAACAAGGTGTTCAAATTTGATTGGCAAATATAGTGGTACAGTAGATACCCATATAGCCTAGAATATGAATAGAATAATACAATAGGATGACTCGGCTTTTTAGAAAGATAATTTTGCTTGCAATAGTTTGCCAAAGTTTAAAAAAACTAATGCTATAGCCTGGAAGCAGGTACTGTATGTATGAGAATGGGCCTTGTATGTATTGGAAAACAACCTGGATCCAATATTGCTGTCATGAAGTTGTTTGGTTTTGTCCAAAACAAGCTAGGCTACCTCTGGTCTAGAGAGAGCTAGGGCTCAGCTCTTATAGTTTGGACAGTAATTACAATACATACATATACTTTTGACCTGCTGAGGGTTCTGAGAGCCAATGCTGAGGAACATGCAGACACGGTCAAAAGTAACAAGAGTCACGAAGTCGGGAAGCGGAGGGGAGGGTGTCGGGGTGGATGGTGGAACAACAAATAATCTACATACCCAGCCATATATGTGGACCCGCCCGCGTGGAGCTAGGCCTGAGCTCCTCGCTCCTCGGTGCCGTGCGATGTGTCAGAGCTAGGGCTCCTCTGGGTGTCCCACACACTCATTATTGTTTGTGCATACTTCCATACTTTCCCAATGTGTGTGTGTGCGTGCGTGCGTGCGTGCGTGTGCGAGACCTCAATATCCCTTGTCACATCGGCGGGGAGAGCTGCAGATAGCATCGGGCCCGGGCTAATGAGCAGCAGGGAGGGAATATTGTACAGGGGATCGAGGCACCCGCAAACAGGCAGAGGTGCATCCTGCCATATTCTCCCACTGCAGCCCCCCCAAACCCAGCACACACACACACACACACACACAATTGAGAAGCTTTAGCTTCTGCATTAGCTTGAGTTTTATACAATTTTTTTTCCTTCCTTTATTTTTTGTTATTTTATTTTGCTTTAACTGTATTTCCAAGTCGACTTGTAGATGTCTTTATTTAATTTTTTATTTTAACTGTATTTTCAAGTCTACTAGTAAATGTTAAACACCTTTGGTGGTGCTGTAATTCCATCAGAGGTGCATTTTTTGACGCGAAAGCAAGAATTTTAAACTACTTTTCTTTCTTTTGTTCCATCTTTTATAGCTAAATGTATTTCCGAGTCAACTGGTAAATGTTAAACAACTTTGGTGGTGCCTTCAGAGGTGCATTGATTGTTGGCTTGTGTGTTTTATACTGTACTTTTCATTCTTAGGTTCTTTCATTTGTAACTTTAACTGTATTTCTACATGTAAATGTTAACTAGTGGTGCTGTAATTACATTGAGTTGTCTTAGCTCCATGTTGTATCGGACTATGGCAAATGTATTGCATTTCACACTATTTTCTTTCTTTCATTACGTCTTTTTTACATAAACCTTTTTTTAAAGTCTAGCTGTAAAAACAAAAGTGCGTCGTCGTAATTTCATTAAAAGCATGTTGTTTGACGATTTCCTCTCCTTACAGTAACAGCCATGTCTTAGATTCATGGGGTGTTTAACCAATCCGACCCAGCTACCGGTAATGCAATGTAATGGACAGCAATGTGGCCGCTTTTCTGCATGGCTTTTCCAAGAGACGTCAATTTTGGGATAAAGGTAAAGTCTAGCTAAATGCTAAGATAATAAAATGTTTGTCAAATTCAACAAATACTGTATCATCTTGCATTTTGCTATCTTAACTATGCTTTGCTTCACAACCCATTTCGCTGTGTGATGCAGCCCTGCGGAGGACCGCGGAGCGATACAGTTTTGGTTTGAGCTCGAAGTTAGCAAAACTGACTGACCATTCCTTTAAGGCCAGTGGGATGTGGCCATGAAAAAAAAAAGTTTTTCCATCAGGGCCGGCTTTTATCTTAAAAAAGCTGTCTGTCTCTAAGTGGGAGCACGTGGAAATATGGAATCGATTTGTGTAAAAACTTTAAAGGAATACCTTAACTCCAAAACTGAAATCAATATCATGTCTAGCCTCCTGCTTTAGACACAAAACCTGTACTTGTGGCTGGCACCCGGCAATGTAAATGTGTTTCCACCTTGCAGAGCTTGCTGTGTCAAGTCTTAAAGGGTATTTTTGCTTGTTCCAAACTAGCATTCAATGACCTCTTCGACACATTCATACACATTTATTTGAAACCAGATTTTTCAGCACACAGAACGGAAATGCGAGGAGATATTTGGTGGATTTGACAAAAAGTGTATTCTCTTACAATGAGTTTGCAATAGCAGACTATACAACTGTACTCAACTCTCTGCACTTTGGTCCGTTAGAAACAATGTTTCTATCAGTTGCATGCCAGGACGTCGATCTGTAGTATTAGGCCTGTGTGAGGGGTCGGGCTGGCGCAAGGCCACTACAGACGGGGGTCACCATGCGCACAATGCCTGCAAAATGATCTTTGACGATCCACAATGGTGTGGAAAAGTGGAGACCTGCAGGAACCTCTTCGCTGGGTTCGACCGTCATTTAATCATTCTTTATTTCCACACTCATTGAGCACAAAGAGGCTTGTGGGACATACATTAAGACCTTGTGAAGTGCTATCTAGTTCCTTTATAGCTTATTTCACACTTGATGGGATTTTTCTTTTTCCCCCCCTACTATTTACCAGAGGTAGGTTTTCATTTTCAGGAGGTTGGAAAATGAATGGAGTCCATTTATTTTACCAAAGAGAGCCAATGTCATACGTGTTTGCACTTTTAATGTACGAGGTTCGTATGGATTTTTTTAGTTTGAGTCTTTGCAAGAAGCGCTCAGAGGGGTTCGCCTGTCGGCAGACTTGGTCTGGGATGATGGCGATGCAATCCGTCTGTGAGGAACTGTAAGTGTTATTTAGAAATACTATTCCGTTCCTTTACTGGCAGTAGTTCTGACAGCTGGCAACATGTTTCCAGATAAGCCTTGAAACAATAGAGGCTAAGCACAATATAGTTTGCTTTGGGATTGACAGCTAGAGATAACAGATCTCATATCAATGTGATAGCAGCATGACCTTTCCATATGTCAGTCATGGGGAACTTGCTTTAAATCAAGGCAAAGGTGGCTGTGATCTATCTGAACTGCTCGATTGTGGCGAGTGCTCCTCGAGGAGCGATGTTTAACCCCAAATATATGCCCCGGTTCACTCTCTCTTTCTCTCCATCTCTGTCCCTCTCTCCATCTCTCTCCCTCTCAATCTCTTTATCTCTCCCTCTACAGCTCTCCCTCTCTATCCATCTCTCTCTCCCTCTCCCTCAAAACAACAAAAAATAGAGGCTGATACGGATCAAGATGTGTCATCAATGTTCAAAGGGATGGTGAAGGGTAGAATAATGCTAGAATATACATTTTATAACATGATGGGTGATGTAGGGGAGCTCAAGGAGCTATAAAGGAGCTTTGTTTACGGTCAATGATGGGATTATTTTTAGTATGTAAAACATAACATTGAAGCATAAAATTTAATATACTGTTGTCTAACTAAAGTGCTGTTAAAACTCAAAATCTCTCTCCTCTCTCTCTCTCTCTCTCTCAATCTCTCTCTCTCCCTCTCCCTCTGCCCACTAGGACCAGGAGTGTCCATAGCCCCACACCCACATACATGCAGTAGGGCGAGTCATTGATAGTCAGAATTCATATGCCTACAAAGTTGAATTCCTTTCCCATTCGTTTTGAGCTCAGCTCACTTCGTAACGCGCTCACGTTATTAGCGACGGACAAGCAGCCGAGCCGGGTCCAACAGGGCACCCGCCCAGCCAATCAGCCTATCAGCCAATGGCGGCACCTGCTTGTGTCACGGACTTGTACGCCGTCCCGCTGAAAAAAACAATTAGTCGAGTCAGCTGGTGCAGTGATTGGCTGGATCCGGCACACATGACTCTTGGCTATCGATGACACATATCTGGATGGTGCTGAGCTAGAAATCTGGATGAGAACACTGGAAAAGAAAACAAGGTAAATTAATCCCGGTAGGAATACGTTTCCGTAAAGAAAATTGTGGTTTCAAATATAGTATATTCTCTATTATTTTATTCTGGCTGGCTTACAGTATTCTGTATAACATATGCAAAAATAACATCACTTTCTTGGCAGCTTGATAAAAACAATATCCCAGTCTGGCTTCAATTCATGAATAATATACTTCCCCTATCTGGGTCTTACCTGCGATGGAGCATTCAGTGATGAAGGGGTTAACCCCAGGTGCCTTCGTTGCATGTTATTAATTTGTCTGACTGTCATTGGAAACACACGCATGTCTGTATTTATTCCAGCTGCCCTCTCAGGCTCCATTACGGCCGCAGGTTATTGCTTTTTGATTGTATTTATTCTCGACTGCCCTTCATATCCGGTATCCGTGCCGACTGTTATTACCTGACGATACACTTCCCCTCCTCACCCTGTTGTCAGAATTTGACTGAATGATCTCTAAATAAATATATAACTGTAGGCTTATTGCTTTGCTATGATGAAATGCTCTTGCAGGTTGAAGGGATCACTGGAGAAGCAGCCCCCCCCTCTCTAACATAGTGTATTACTGTGTTTGTGTGTGTGTTGTGTCTAACAGCTGGATTGTCTGCTATGCGGACCTGACAATGCCCAATGCGTGTTTGCAAACCTCTCAGATGTGCCCGAGCTGCGGTGCTGAGCTAGGAGGAATTGGAAAACGGAGTGCGCGGCATTAATTAACGAGCCGACAAACTGCTGATCACGTCATTTAGCCCTCTCAATTACGGAGAACGACCTCATCTTAAAGTTGCATCTCTTCTGTTGTGTCTGGCTGAAATGAGTTTTAGGGAAGTGCTATTATTGTGGATTTACCCCCCCCCCCCCTCCTCCCACACATGCACACAGCAAATTTACGGAGGGTGGCATTCCTCTCTACTCCTTTCCCTACTACGCTCCCGTGCACAGCTAGGGGGCGCCATTACAGTATAGCAATTGAGGAGAGGATTGCACTTCAAAAAGCTATAGTTCACTTGAATATTAAAACATTCCCTTTTTCCAGAAGGTATTTTCAAATTCGATGAAAGCTTGCATTATGCCTAAGCATAACTGCCGTTTTTGCCCCCCCACGCACCACGAAATCCCTCGGCTGACAGCAACCACACATTGAACCAAAGCCACACCACCAACGCAATCTTCATTATGAATCACAACACCATTGTCTGTGAGAACACTGGTGGTGGGGGCGGGGTTGTGACTCCATCCTGTCCCGGGAGAGTTACCCAGCAGGAATGCAATGCATGATGGGAGAAGCAGAAGAAGAAGAAAAAGATACTGTTGAAGCTACAGTAAATACTAACTCTGGATAATCCTGTCCCCAAACCGATGCCTTCGGATAGAAGTTAGATAAGAAAAGGAGTGAAATCAGCGTGTTGGCGGCGGGGTGGGGGTCTCTGGATGTGTCTTATAATGTGAGGATTAAGAGGACAGCGTGTGAGTCCTGGCACAGCGCACGCCGTCGTGATAAGGTTGGGGAGATGTAGGCCACTCTGTGCCTTTTCATTTCAGCACACGCGTTCCGGCGGCGTCGCCCCACGCAACCGTCGCCGAGAGTCAAGGAGCGTTGACGCCAGCGTCTGATGGAAGTGTTGGTGGGGGAGGGGCCGGGCACCGTTGCCCCCTGTGTTTTTGCTAGGTGTGTAATACACCGCACAACACATTTTCTCCGATTTCACGCGGTGGAGACTGCGAGAGAGAACAAGAATAAAGGCGGGGGGGGGGGGGGGGCTTGTGAGTTGTGACAGCGCTGCTTGCCTCTTATCGAAAGGCCCTTTGCGGTCCTTAGAAAGAATAAAACAACTCAGAGTGGCGAAGGACATCCCATGCATTACTGTACACAGTAGGCAGTATACATGCACCACCCCACCCTATTCTCGAGATACCATCCTGATCCTGAACAAGCCAATTCTACGTCACCGCGTGTATATGCCTGGAACACCTCAAAAGTGTTGAGCCATTAAGGCTGTGCTGATACATTTCAGTCAAACTTTCGTGCATATGATTGGACATCCTGCCTTTATCTAACCCAATCAGACTGTTTAAAATCGGCTAGAGCGCCAGTGGAAAGGGAAATGTACGACGTAGGTGTTGTCATCTTTGGAAAAAACATAAACCGACTGCTAATAGGACCAATTGTGCTCTAAAAAACGGTTGACAAATGCTTTTGCTTGACGGGTTCCAGGCTGATACTCGTGAACTTATACTGGGGCTTTAAGTGCAGCCAGCCAAACTCGCGTTACAAACCGATGATGAATGATTTGTAAATAGTTTAATACCTTGTTTGTCAACACATGATGCAAGAAAATTCAACATTCTCCACAAACCAGACCTAGCCAGTGTTATTGACTGATGTGCTTATTATTAACGGCTATAGCAGGGCTGCTTCTGGCTTGGAAACATTACCAATAACACTTAAAAATGTATGCTAAGTAGCACTGCCATCTCATTTGCTGAGTGTACCAAGATACTCTTTATCAGCCCCCTCTCTGTTTTAATGCTAATACAAACTGGTTGTTTTCGCATTACTAGAAAACATTTGTTAGCCGGCTAACGAAATGCCAAGTTAATGTTTGGTCAATTACACATTGGTGTATTAAGAGAATGAGATATGCTTAATTTATTCCTGAGGAGAAATTCAGTATTATGTTAATTTGTATAATTTATGCCATGGCTAGTTTATTTTCAGTCTGTTGTTGCTTTTTTCAGTTGCTAGTACTGAACACATATATACCACTTAATTAGTAAAGTAAAGTAGAAAAGAAGTAAAAAACTAAAACTAAAAAAAGAAGAGACTTATCAGAAACAACATTGAAATAGCAAATTCAACAAACCCTGCATATCAATAAAAAGACATTCACTATTTGTTTTGCACCTATATTCCAGTGGCATTGGAGGTGTTGGCATGGTTTATTTAAGTCCAGGTGTGTACTGTATATAGAGACAGATGTGTAGTTGCTGGATCACTAGAAGTGGCACTACAAGCCAATCACTTCTCTGTTCAGCGATAACAGCAAAACATTTCTAGAGCTGAGGGTGGGCCGCTAAACATACTGTATATGGTATATAGTATGGTATAAATACTGGTCGGGGGAAATAAAAACATTAAGCCGTAAGTGCTAGCAAAACTCAAAGTGGTTTAATCTTTGTGGAAGGGACAGATGAATGAAAAAAAAAAACTGAGCAAAACAGAATATAAATACATAAATAATAAATACATATTTACCAGTAGTAAAAGTACAATTTGCGTTGGCAACTCCAAGCGGGGTCAGAGGTATTACACATGTATTAATTTATAGTGCCTCCAGAACCCAAACGTCTTGCCACAGCACTTGGCCAGGTCAGTCAGACATTCTGCAGAACGCTTGATGATATTTGAACTAGATCCAAAACAAAAACCCATCTGCCTTCAATGCCATAGGACTTTCACTCAGAAGCTCCACTCCCCCAACATTGGACACTCATCGCCATGGCTGGGATAGTGTGGTGCGGTCTTTGTGTTCCTATTTTCACATTTTGTCAAATTCACAAAATATCTGCTTGCATTTCGCTATCTTACCATTGTCTGTGCATGTTGAAAAAAATGATCTGATATTTATACACAGCCCTGGCTCCGAATATAGCAACTTAAACAACGTGGCGAACATCGTTTTTACTTCACAATGCTTTTAGATGTGTGGAGAAATGTGATATTGTTTTGATTTGAACTTGAAGTAGCAAGAGTTCTCCAGATTGACTGACCCTCCCTTTAAATTGGAGATGTGGGGGTACAGGGGGATAGAGAAGAGTCCAGGAACGTTTGAACACAAAGATAATTAGAGAATAAGAGATTGTCAAGGCAGTTCCCTTTGTTGGTTATTTGTTATGATTACGTAAAGCAGACCACACCCAAATTATTTGTTTTCTGTAACGGTCTGGGCCGTTACCGGGGCCTGCGTGCTCCCGCCCTCGGTTTCCAGACGTGCACTTCCCCAGCGCTCCTTGTCTCACGGGTGTTCACACTGGTTGCTTATTGTTTGCACCTGGTGGTCTTGCTGTGGTATTTAGTTTCGAGCTTTCGTTTGTTTCTTTGTCGGTTATTGTTTCCCGTATGGTGAGTGTTTGCGTGTCTTCTTTATTAAAAAGCTTATTGTTTACTACGAAACCTGCGCTTGGTTCCTACCTTGCCCGCTCCCGCCATTACATTTTCAAACTCAGGTAATGGGAAGTATAGATTTATACTTTTTTCAAATGTAGGGTTAACTCACTTTGTCAGACCACATTCACTGTCCATTTAAATAACTGAGGCTTTAGGATTAAGATGAATTTAAAATATTTTGTGCTATAAAACTATGAATAATGAATTTATGTTTAGCATATGTGTTCTGATAGGGAAGTCAGTTAAATAGAAAACTCTGAGGTCCATACCATGTCGCACTGCTTTCCAACTGTCAGTAAAAGCTCTCAGTGGACTGGTACCATATACGTTCCTTTGTCAAGGCCTGTTAAGTGCTATACCCATTATGTTTGACCTCTGCCTTAATCCTAAAATGACCAGAGTATATTTGGACTTGCTGCTGATAGACTTGGCTACCTGTCAGTGAAGCAAACCACACATGCCCTAGAGTTTAACCTCAGCAGTCCATTTGTTTCTTGTGGGGGGGTGCCTGCCCCAACCCGCCCCTCAATGCCTCCAACCCACAACCAGCAAAACGCTAATGGAATCTAATCACACGAGACGTGCCCCTGGGGATCAGAGCGAGAGGTAAAGTACAGTACAGTACGACTGCAAACTGACGCCTAACTACATTATTTATCTGGTTTATCTGGTCTGAAGGACCTTTGGCCCTTGTTGCTTTAGTCATTATCAGTTATCTTGTTCACTTTCAAAGGAAAGGTACTTGCCTAGACAGTCACCAAGTGTGTGTGTGTGTGTGTGTGTGTGTGTATATATATATATATATATATATATATATATATATATATATATATAAAAACAAAAACATAAACATGTAATACATTATTTCTGGTGGTGTGAGAAAAAGCTTGGTAGGTATCTTAATGAATAAAAAAAAATTGTCTTAAAAATGAATATGTCCCTTGGGCATGTAAGTGTCTTGCTATGATATACTGTATGAAATAATAAGTATTGGAAATTAATTATAACACATTCAACAGATATGCAGGCAAAAATACCCAGCATGCTAGCATATAGAACATTTCAGAAATGACAGTTAAGAACCCATGGTATCACCACACCCCTCCCCTCCCCACAGCCAAACCAGTTTCACTGCAGTACTCTACTGCGTTTGTGCGGCCTCAAAATAGACACTTCTTTTTGCATTTGGCCATTTTCAGTGACTACTGTACGGCGGGGAGACGGACAGGAAGAGTCCCGCTTTTCACCGAAATGTGTGTGTGTGTGTGGGGAGGGGAGGGGGGGGGGGGGTAGAAGGGGGAGTAAAGTTACTTGGAGGAAGTTCTTTATGCACTCCAATGAAATGACTCCAGAATTGCATGTGTGTGAGATGAAGCTTGTTTTTTTTACCTTCAGTTTTGGCTTTTCTTGCAACGCCTGACCATGGGCACTGACCATAAACTATCGTTATTTCTGTAAGGAACAACACTCTCCCATCCCCCAGTGACACTCTCTTTATCTCTCTCTCTATCTATCTATCTATCTATCTATCTATCTATCTATCTATCTATCTATCTATCTATCTATCTCTTTATATATAAAATGTATAAAGTGTAATTCTTGCTTAAACTCAATCACACCCACTCATAACTCTGGACTGCACACCTGAAGTGTTTTGCCCCCTGTTGGACAGAATAAAGAATGCGCCTCGACTCAGGCCGCCGTCCGCACGCTGTGAAGTCTGCGGAGCGCTTCTGTTCCTGGTGCCCTGAACCAAAACAAACACCTGCGTCGCTTCGCCTGGCACAGCGATACACATTCCCCATCGCGCCTCGGGCTTAACGGAATACGACAGGGTAACGTGCCCATGTGATCTAGGCCCGGTCGACTGTCTGAAAACAAGCGGACCCAAACCCCTTGAATTTATTAACGGCCTCTCCTGGGTTAGTCTTTGTGGATTTGATTTACCATGCTTTAACCCCTTGACGCCTGAATGTATTTCCTATGATAGAAAAGCATTTATTTTGTGTTTTTGTTTTCAAGGTGATGCTAAATTAATTTGAGATTGTTAATTTTTATATAGCACATATAATATAGATATACACAACATATATCAAATGTATGTATATGTATGTGTGTGTGTGTGTATATATATATATATATATATATACACACACACACACATACATGCATGTTTTTTTTGGTATGATCCAAATTAGCGACATGGAAGCCAAGGTCGGCTTGGGTTCCAGCCATTACAGCCGAATGTAGCCATTCTGGACAGATGTAGCGAATTAGCGGAAAACAGAAATCGTCAAATAACGTAAAGAATATTAGTCACATGAGGGTTATTCCAAAACAAACGATAAGCTTGAACATGTATTTGTATATTGTCACAACTTAACTCCTTTTGCACAATTTCATCATATTTGCAGCCTCAAAAGCACATGAAATATCCAAAAAATAAGATGCCTAGAACTGGATGTAGTTCCCACTTCGACCGGTCCCGGTGTGTCGCGAATATGCCTCAATCGGCATCAAGGGGTTTTAAATGTATTCCAGGTGGGACCTACAGCTAATCTAGCCTACATGGGGCACAATAATGGTTTGTGTAGGATAACCTACTTGTACGTTACACAGTATATTAATTAATTCGCTTTATTGTCTTACTGTAGACTCAGCTTTAGGTATTTTACGCCTGTAAAATTTGAGAGCTAGACTCTTTCAAATACAAATATTATCTGAGTAAGACATAATCGTGTTAGTATATTGCACTTTTAATCCTCTGGTGAACTTCTGTTGAACCCCAGACTCATATTATAACAGTAAATAAATGGGTACTTGAAATTATATAACTACAAGTAGTAATCCTATATTAAAATACCTATTTGTCTCATTTAATAGGGTTTGTGCTAATTATCTCTGTCCACTTCAATCTATTACACACACTTACCATAGTAATTAATTTGATTTTAGCAGCCTATGCTGTGCTATGCATGATTAATTTCATAATTAAGGATATTGCTTGATTTATGTTTTAATATGCGTTTTTTATTTTAATTTGCCTTTCTTAGCATGTTGTGTGTACATTAGTGGGGCCCTGTGCAAACCAAAGGAGTTTGTTCAAAGAATGTTTCGCAAATATACTCAGCATCACCATGTGGTCACATTTATTAATTATAGCCCACGGAATCGTGGATTAGGCTATGTAACGACTTTGTCATAAAGTACCATCACAATAACTGGGTGATGAAGAACCATATGTAGTCTCATACAATTTTTTTTATGGAAGACAGATGGCTGATACTCCAGGCATAAATCTTAGCAATGTATTTAAAATGTGAAGAGGCTATTATTATTTAGCCATATGTTTGTATTTTATCCCCCTAGGTAGAAAACAAGCCAACTAAGCCTCTTATATGATGATATTATCATGTTAGCCATATGTTTTACACCTTTGAAACGCCACTCAACTTTCCCCGGTTGAAAGTAAAAAGTGAATCTGCTTAAAATAAGTGCGTTAAGAGATCTATCATAGGGTTTCATTAGACCATCGTGCAGTGAGAGATGTTCCACTGGCCTGCTCAGAGGGTCTTGAACCAGCAACCCTGTGCCCTTCTTCCCCCTCTTTCAAGACCATGAGATGAAGATAATGATCATCTTATTGGCCGAGTCTCTGGTAATACTGTATGTATTCACAGTTTAGTTTTTTTTTTAAGAAAGTTCCTTCTGTGTCTTCACTACGCATTGCGTTACAAACTAGTGTAGTGTATAGACAGCAAATGTGATCATGCACGTTTTGTCAAATTCTCCTCGTGGACCACTATCTGCTGCCCGTTCTGTGTGCGCGCTGAAAAAATAATCTGGTGTTTCTACACAGCCTTGGCGCTGCAAATGGGAACACAAACAAAGTGGTGCAGGCTGCACTTCAGACAGATTTGGAGATTTGGTGGAATGCGTTTCCGGTGTTTGTGGTAGAGCTTCTGAGGGAGCACCCATGTGTCATTGAAGGGAGAGGTGTATTTTTGTTTTGATCGAGTTCAAACTTCAACAAGCTTTCCCTAGAATAGCCAACTATACCTTTAATTGACCATTTCACTTTTCACCCTTTCACTTTTCCTACCTAGTTACTGTAACTAGGTAGGTCAAAACACCATAGAAAGCTAGTACAGCAAAACAGCCAGTTGACGGAAGGTTCCGTCAGATTCAGAAAATGCTCAACTGTTATTGGAGGACATGCAAAAAAGGGCGGGATTTGGGAAAGGTCAATTGGCCAGTAGAGACTGGGTCCCCGTACAGTAGAGGTCGTACAGCGACGGGAGCGTGTGCACCTGACTGCCTTGTCCAGTCGTCTGACGTGTATTTAGTGATAGCACACCATACAGTACATATACATACATATTATATATATGTATACTATAAACACTATGTTTAATAGCTCACAAAATCACATACTGTAATACTAGACGGTATTAATACATTTCAGGGCCAAATATCAGGACAATCAATGACGACATAAAATGCCAAGTCTACAGTTGTAGAAGAAGAGCTTCATGCAGTGACTATATTTATCCCAGACCTGTGCAATGCATACATGGGATTGTCCACATGTAATTATCCCAGGGCAGGTCACATCGATGGACTAGCCAGTGATCTAGTGGCTGTCTCCGTGCCTCCGACACTGGTAATTGTACATTGATTAAACTCAGTTACCGATCACACTTAATATGACACGTTTCAATATTCCAACATCGTTTGTTAGGGAACACCAGATGGGCTAAAATTGCCTCCAAATCTAATATTAAAATGTTGCATTGCATAGTGAGCCCCAATAGGTATGCCAGTGTTCTGTGTACTGTGTGTGTGTGCTGTGGCTAGTTCTCTCAAGCTAATGCAAACCTACACACACATACGCACAGAGAATATTAGCTAGCAGACTGCCAGGAGATACAGTATTTATAGTTAATTTGAAAAAAAGTGTATTATCTTACAATTAGCGGACTATAACAAGGAAATAAATGATTATTGTACAGCTGGGGCAGAGATTCACAAACAAAGATATTTAAATATTTTTTAATGAAATGAATTATTTCAAATATTGTTTAAACACCTTTTAATACATTGTAATTAACTATTAATGTAATATTAAATATTACATATGTGCATACATACATTTCAGTTCTGTTTATGTTCATACAGAACGCTATAGGCAACTACAACAATAACACACAGGCAACTGTTAACTTTTTTGGGTTGGGTGACGGGGTGGGGTGTTGTGGATCAAAGGTCAGAATATTAAAGAGACACCAAACACAAGACAGGTAAATAAATATATTACATATATTTATTAAATAAATATATTACATATATTTATTTCTATATACATTTGACAGTTTCACAGTTTCACCACTGTTTAACGTTTGGTTGCTAGGCCACAGCCGTTTGTTGTCACCGAGTTCTCAAGCCACTGACGGCATGCCGGCCAGACAGATACTGACCAATGCCTCCATCTATCCAGCCATGCTGAAGCTGAGATTATCCCTCACTGCTGCCCCCTGGTGGATGGAGGAGGACATTAGCAGCAGAATGAAGGGAGGAAAAGTAGTCATGAGCGAATTGTGCATCCCTCCTGATTCATCACTGTCCGCCGTTCCGGGAAGCGTGAAAAAAAAAAATGTCCGCCTGTGAACGGCACTATAGCCACAGTGTATTTTTGGCCATTCGACACAATGCCATACGTGTCGATCGTATTACACTGAGCGTTATCGATCCGGAGTTCAAAGTTAAGGGGTGGCAGGGATGGGATGGGAGGAGGGGGTGCTTTGAATGTGTGGCCTCTGGGCTGTTTAAGATGGAGGATTGGTTTTCACGGAGACGGCTCTCCACTTCCGATACGGTTGAGGTGGAGAGGAATTGATTGGCTAACAAAAGGCAGGCTATGTTGAGGCTTGTTTACACTGTCTCATTCATTTCCCCCTGCCTCATAAGTGCAGGTGGCAGAGAGGATATTAAAATCACACTATTGATTTGACTTTTGCTCTTCTCTTATTCTTATTGTAAAATGGCATTGCTCTGGGTTTCTCATTCTTCTTGTTTTCAAACAATGAGCATTTAAAGTACAGAGGCAGTCTACAAGCTAGTGTTATAATTACGTAGGAATCGATATGTTATTCGGGTTTTATATAATAATAATAAGATTATTAAGAAAATTGTAACATTTATTTTATGCTAATTCTGTCATTCTTACTGTTAAAGTAATAAACCCAAAACTGGCTCTATTTCATACTTAGTCATACATAGTTTTCAGGCAAGGAACCCACACCCAAAAGCATATCGATTTGTGTGTCCTTGGTCTGAAAGAAAGCTCCAGAGCTCCTCACATGGCCAAATGCTTGTAAATAGCATTTAATTTCAACGTGGCTGATGAGGTCCAACGCCCTTGAACTTGGATAAATGAATAACCTTAATGAACAAACCTCTGCCACGAGCAGTCATTACCTTTTCAGCAGTTTACCTAGTGAATGTCGGTCACTGCCTGGGTGGGCTGGAGGTGAGATGCGCGGGCAGACTAGTCTGATACACACAGCATACTCGACAGCACTTTAAGGAAGTGGTACTGTCAATTTTCATTGACTGTTAGCTTTGTCACTCACAAGACTTTATATGTAGTTCTGGATCGACGCAAGTGTAGTCTTTTATTTAATATTTATCTAATGCCTGTTCTTCTTTATATTATAAGAAGTAACCGTAGCCTACTTATTTAACAGATTTACAAGACCTGCAAACAGCCAGAGTCGTGTCGGTTAGTTTTTCCAAAAAATTGTATGTATAAGTTCAACATCCGACTTGGCCATTGAGTTATGTAGTTGGTCATAGCACATGTCAATCAACATACCTCTCCTGCAAAGTAGGCAGGTCTTGATGCAGTTAGCAGACTTTATGTAAATAAAGGCTGGCTGTGCGAGGCAAGATTAATCATAAATGCACTGGTGAAGTACAAGCCTCACACTCACAGGCAGCATGTCTCAGGTCAATGTGACATTTTTGAGCGTAGCTAATAAAAATTAAAAATAACGAGCATCTTCCCGAGGAAGAAATGTAATGAATAATACAAAAATAATAATAATAATAATGAGGAAGTTCAAAAAGGAAGTATATAATTGATGTATTTATTTCAGCGGCTAGCTTCCTCTGCAAAGCTCTTGGTGTGTTGTTGTCAACAGAAAGAACGAGTGCTATCGTCGTTTTGATCTTCGATGAGCCTGGTGATCTGTGAATGCAGATGAGCTTGCAAATCAAGGTTTTACTACCATGTCCTAGTGGGACAAGGCACATATTCATTTATTTATACTCCCAGATTGCTGCCATCAATCAAAGCATTATAAATCTCTCCCTCATCAATAGGCAATCTGGTAATGCATGCAGCCGATCAATTCTTGCTGAGTGGAGCCAACATGCAAAGCAATATCTGTCTCTAAATTTCTTTTTCTCTCTTTCTCCCCCTCCTTCTCTCTCTCTCTTCGTCAGTTTCTCTACCCCTCCCTCAACTCTATATATATATATATATATATATATATATATATATATCTCCCCTTTTAAGTCTCTCTCTCTCTAACCCCCCTCCTCTCTCTCTCTCTCTCTCTCTCTCTCTGGCAGAAAACATTGTATGCAATATAATCCATATATTTTGAATTGCGCCAGTGTTCCTGTATTACATATTTTCTTTTGAATAAATAGACATTTCTACCCTATTGATGCAGAAAAGGCACAACTTGTTCCATAAGAATTCACTAGAATGCAGAAAATTAAGTGTTTGATTCTCAAACTTTTCTGGGGTAGAACCCCCAGACCCCCCGCTTTATATGTCCCCCTATCAATGTTCAAATGAAGTCTACGTCCATGACAGAAGCAACTTATTTATTGAGAGACTTGGCAGATTCTACCGATGTGTTGCGGTTCGCTGCCACAATGCTAGTTGCCAGATACAGGCTACCCCTGGCCGTGATGCAGGCCGTGATCCTACAGCTACCGGTAGTGTAGTGGCCGACTTGGCGAACATCTCTCAGCCCACGATGTCACCGAATTTAACTGAGGTGGCAACCACAATCAGTAATTTGGCTGCTTGCTACAGAGCTTTGTATGCCGGAGAATGTCAGAACACGGCGATCCTAGGCCACTCTCTCTGCTTTATGTCCTGAGTTAGCATTGATTTATGTTGATTTCTCAACAGATTACACACTACATCTGTCTTAAAGTTATTGAGTCATTTATTTTATTGTTTTAAAGAGCAAATACATTAAAATATGCTCTCTTAGATCAGCTGTTAATGGAAGTAGCGTTGGTTGCTTTTTAACCGAGATAAACGTTGATAACCAATGTTGGATTGCGTATTTAGGATGCCCTTATCTGAGATAAGATAGGATGAAGGTAGATAGGATATTATTCTTAAAATTAGTTAGGATTTGCTTCTGTAATAGCACATTGTTTTCATCCAATCCTAACTTGCATCTTAAAATCGGATGTTTCTGTAATACTCTCCAGCATATCCAATACAAATGCTTCATGGGCCACACACACAAACATGCACTGAACGCACACAGATACTGTACATATGTACATGTGTAACTAGACTGGCTATAAAAACATAGCCACTTAAAAAATATAAACAGTATTAAATCCAGATAATTAATCTGCCATCAATATAAGCATTTCTGTTAGTTTATTTGTGTCAGTCATGTTTGCAGCACCTGTAAAACAGGCCCTGCAGTATGCTAAAAGTGTGTCAGGTGGGAAAACGCTCAAAATGTACACCTCAAGGGCACTTAAGACACGACAACCCCGGTTGACAAGAGCTGAGCCTCTCCTCCGAGACTCTCTCTTTTGACATGGAATCTTGTGGGGAGTGATGCTACGCTTGACCAACAGCGAGCTGAGAAAGGAAAGGGAGAGATGAAAAAAACAACAACACGTCAATGTAACGCGGGGATAGACGTCTGTCTGAAAGTTATTCACTCGTCACGGCAATATATCTCTAGTACAAGTTTATAGTGTCGTCACGTTACTGAAAGACACTGGTCAAGGTACAGTAACCGACAGAGATGTGATCTGTGGACCAATAGTGTGATGTTTTCTTATGTGTGCATGATCATCACATTTATTTTATTTTTTTTCCTTTCTCTAGTATTGTTAAAGACCTAATGTGGCCATCATCATTCCTACATAATAATAATAACTAATGCATTGCGTGTTTATTTGTGTGTATTTTTTTTCCTTGTTTTATTTGATCAAGATCTCTGTCCACATTTGGCTGCAGTGCGTCTTAATGTTGTGTGTCTGCGGGTCAATCATTGCCCGTCCAACAATATTGAGTCAGTCGATGCACATCTGCCATGAGGCCAGAGCCCTGTTTACTGTGAAATAATTAGTTTACCCCTCAGACGAGATAGCACGGCCAAACCCACAAACACAGGCAGCTGTGCGTATGCCAACAGCCGTTTGCTTATACACACAGATGCTTAATGAAAGAGGCGGGGAGGGGGGTGAAAACCCAACTCACCCTCTACACACACGTCAGCCCCCCTAACCCCCCCCCTTTCTTCACAATTAAGCAGTGTACAGTGGAGCCGCCCTTTTAGCATCTCTCCTCTGCCTCAACAAAAAGCCAATTATCACCCTGTCTCTCCTCAAGACAGGCCGCTTAGCACCCGGAATCGAGCCCCATATTAGTAAGTTAGTTAAGTAAGTATTTATGTATTGTCACGTAAAATGAATAGCATTGCATTATTTAAAATAGATGCATCTATTTTGACATTGGTACACCTTGTCAACTTCATAGGCGTTTAAGAAAAAAATATCAACGAAAGAAATGCATAAAATATAAACAAAAAAGTGTATATATGGATACTTAACAATAAATAACGAGAGCGATCCGAAGAAATGGATATGGAGAGTATTGTCAGAGGGATTAAATCTTAGAAATACGACAGTGACTTAGGTATGTATGTGAGTTATGTTAATCGGTTGTTGTTGCTTGTTTGTGGGCGGTCAAAGCAGAGTTTCTGAAGATGCCCCGGCGCGGATGTGAGAGCTCAAGTGACCACGGATATCAAGAAACAGGAGGGAAGTGTGTGCGTGGGGTGGGGGGGGGGGCAGAAAGAAGCCACATCTGGTTGCAGAGAACAGCACCGCAGGCAAGGGAAGGGATGCTGAATCTCACCTCGGGCACTAATTATCGTACTGGGATAATTGTTGCCATTGCCTGTTGAGGAGTTGGTTGGCAGCCAACGCCATATGTAACAAGGGCACACCACCAGCGGGGGGGTCACAATGTCATCCCACAGAGCTGTGTGTGTGTGGATGTATGGACTGTAATAATGTCAGTTGGCAGTTGATGGAGGCGGTTTGGTGGCACACACACAGGCAAATGAGGAGTCACCCACAGCTGGACGGTAGTCACACGGACAGTGAAGTCTCTCCCGGCAGGAGGAGAGCAGGGTAGAGTAATGGCGGCATCCCCCCTCCCCCCCCCCACCGTGCGCGCAGGTGTCATCAACAGACTGCAAAACACCTGTTTGCCACCAGCGCGTCTTGTTGTCTCACTCCCCTCCCGTCCATGTACCCGGTGATTCATGTACAGAGCATGGCGCGGCCAACCATGCATGTCTCTGTGTGTTGTTGACCGCTACGATTGTTTTTGCCTAATTACGTGTTTGTACTGTGGCTTTCTGTTGTAGGCTACGTAGCTAGCTACTGTAGGTACCCCGCGAAAAAGAGGTTTTTCAGCTTAAGGGTTTTGTCTCCCAAGTCAATATATTTTATATTGTAATACGACTGCGCGTGTCATTACACAAATAAGTAATAAGTTGAAAAGTTTACCTGCCATGAACAGAGAGCCTTTATGTGCACTTAGAGTGCATAATAGGTGATTCATGCCGAGGTTTTAAAAGGAAATTTGCTTTTAAGTGACCTCACAAAGGATACTTACTGTATATCGGCAAATGCGGCGGCAGTATTTGTGGGGGAAATATTATGGCTGTTTGTCCTGCCAAAAATACTTTGTGTAACACGCATACACTAAATTAACTGCCACATGAAAATATTTGGTATTTCCCCCCAAATAAGCAACAAATTATTTAAATGTAATTCTTTATTGTGTGTGTGTTTGTGTGCGTGCATGTGTGCACGTGTGTTTGAGCGTGTGGTGTGTGTGTGTGTGTGTGTGCGCGCGCAATTTGTATGTGTGTGCGCACATGTTTGTGTGTGTGTGTGGACCCTCTCTACACAAGGCCCTGAGGGTCTCAGTTTGAGACGCAGCGCTTGCACTGAATGCAAAAGCACAGCTCCTCCGGTCAGCCCACAGCTAAGCATCGCCCTTTGCCAAGCTTCTTGAAAATAATAGCCACAATTCAGTGGCAGCCACAGCGCCGGAGTAGTCACTGCCACTACTGTTTGACATTTTCTGGAAGGGGAAGCGCTTCCCTCTGCCTCACGGTTTCATGTTTGACAGGATGTAAACCAGCCAGCCGCGCCGGGCCAAATGGGCTCCATCTGAAAGGTCAAGAACTCCTCACAGCGACCCGCCCAATCACACCGGCGGAATCGGCTGTCATGATTGGAGGGAAGGCCGCGGAAAGAGTGTGTGGCCCGCGGGCCCGCGCCACTCAGAGCGGAGCAATTACCAACCCAGCGAGACAGTTTGGAGCTAATCTAGCCTCATATAGTGTCATTATATGGCAACCATGCTAACGCTGTATGGAGCTCGTCTGTGACGAGCCAATATTTGCAATGTTCTCCATATAAAGGGGTTCATTAGTAGTAGTGTGGCAATTGTTCAGCCTCTCTCGTGGTCTTAGAACTGTTATATATCAAAATGCAGCATGTATGTGTGCAGAACAGGACGTTCTGGTCTATATGTCCATTAGCAAGTTCTGCATTAATTTAGCTTGATAAGCAAACAAATCAAAGGGTAGCCTCTGTTGTCTAGCTTGCTTAGCTCAGAACGTGCCACCTTTCCAGGAAAACACAATTAAGGGTCACTTCTTCTCAATTGTCTGTGTACATGTACATGGGAGCACACACAGTTTGGCCATTAGCCTGTGCCCAGGAAAGAGCTGGCTCCTCAAAGTCAACTGCCATAATCAGGTTGTCATTAGCCCGGTCACCTGACAAGCCTGCTTTGACAGCTCTTCATTTATCCCTTACGTCATCAACAGGGAAACTACTAACAGCACCTGCGTATGTTTCAGCAGCAAAAAGGCAGTTAGATGTTAACTAAGGAATCACAAATCACGGTTGAAGCCTTTGAAAATATAAGAAAATCCATGCATCATTCTAAAATAGTTACTAAAACGTAAAAAGTTAATGTTAGAAAATCATCAGCAATTTAATACCAGTATGGAATATATTCTCGTAATTATTGAAGTGGATACTAATAAATAAATAATATCAGTATATAATGAATAGACAGAACAGAAATATACTTTATACTTTATTTGAATAATTGTGAGTATCTAATGAATAAGTAGTTAGTATCTAACAAATAATGTAGCTATAGCACTGTACATGTACAAACGTTAGTATCTATTGGAATAGCTACTAGTAGTCACTAAATAATAAGTAGTCTCTTTAAAATAGATAATAGTCTTGAAGAATGTCTAAACTGCTTGCCATAGTTTGGGCCTACTGTATCCTTTCTTAAACTATTTAAAGTCACTACTATTTAAAGTTGTGAAATGTTTTTAAACATTTCTTATTTAACACTGACACACAACATAGTATGTGATAAATATATTTTAGTATGTCTCATCTGAGTATATGTTATTGTTAATATAATCCATCAATTATGCATTTAAAAAAAAAACAAATTGTATGCATCTGCCAAATGCCGTAAATGTATGAACTCAGGTCAATGAGGCCTACATTCCATAAATGGTGAAAGAGGGTAGATGGATCTCAAAATGGCTTGTTATCTTATTTTACATGTAACCCTAATATTGATTTTTCATATTGGTTATTGTTTTAATAACTGAATTATTGGGCACCACCGAACCAATATAGTTAGTATCTAGATCATATACTAACCCGCCGCGGCTTGGAATGGCGTAGCATTTAATAAAAAATTCAATACAATAGTTAATAGAAGTTACAAACGTTTTTTTATGTCATAAAAAGATCTAAGGTGATAATAATATACAATATGTATTATTCATAATCCAATCAAATCCAATCATAATCCAAAAATGACCCCCTTACAAATCCCTAATAATACATATTGGGGATTTGTAAGGGGGTCATTTTTGTATTATGATTAATAAACATGACACGTACAAAACATGATGGATATTAAAGTACACTGTATTACATTTGTGTAGTTTGGTGTTGTATTTGGAATAAATTAAATTCCCAAACAAAATTGTAGCTGATCTGTAGATTCATAACCGATATTTTCATTGATGCAAGCAGCTGGTTTATCAGAATTGTAACATTTACTCCAAATCGTGGGTATATCATTTTGGAATAAAAACTGTGCCACGAATCTGGCAGCATTATATTAATTTTAAATACCATCTATTCAGCTGACTCATCACCTTGGATGTAATAATATGGAAAAATGTGGGTTTGACAGGCTAATACCTTTAAGGACTTGCAAATCATCCCCTGCAGAGAATCGTTACTGCTTCCAGTGGATCAAACCCACAGCATGCCAAGACATGACTGTCAGCTCAGACTCACATTCAGGGAACAGATTGTTGTTTTCTTTAGACCATGGCGTAAAATAATGTACATTCAACCTTTATCATCGATTTAAAAACAATTTGAGATAACTATAAATGAGCTAGTTATCTTGTCAGCATGTACGCATGCACAGCGAAGGCTAATGCACGGTTTATGCTACCAAAACATTCATATTAAATCATAATATAAAGTCGTTTTTGCTCATACACTGACCCACTGATGATGCATATTCCGTCTACAAAAGTGACGCTGTAATCCCAACAGTGACACAATGATAAATTAAGCAATCTTGTGTCGCGTCGGCGGCTCAACCCAAGCCTAGAAAAGCACAGTTTAAATCCTGTAGCCAAGTCTCTCATCTCCCCTGGGCCAAATTTGCAAAAAGCGGGTCAATGCAGACACCACCCCCTTCCCCCCCATCCCTCTTGTGAGCACACCTCCATTCATCTATCATGAAGCTTCCCCCAGGATTTCTCCCTACAATGTACATTTTGGGTACAGCCAGTGTTAAGAGACGGCAGCGCATATAGACGGCTACCAGTACCATCACCTATCCCCCCACCCCACCCCACACCCAAAGCCATCTACCCCCGGCCCGTTATTTCTTATCTGTCTGCTGTTTTATCGGCCTGCCAAGGTCAGACAGGCTCGAGGCGATCAGTCCTGATAAAGATGGCAGAGATGGGTGGTCTTGGGGAGGGAAGGGAAGGGGGATTGCGACTGAGCGCTTGAGGGGGTCAAGGGGGTCGTGTCCGCCGCTTGATGTCGTTGCCAAACATTCCCCAGGTGCCATGGTGCTTACACTTCTGAGCCACAGCCAGGATCAGGTGTACCAACCGACAGAAAGAAAAACGTAGAATAAGGAAAAAAATATTACAGGCTTTAGTCTTTACTTTTTATTTATTTTATTTTTTGCCGCAGATAAACCGCATTCCGTTCATCCGTGTTTGGAAGGTGGATATAATTTTCAGACCGGGTGCAGGTTTTTTTTTTTGTTCCATGTCTGTCAGAATGGTGGATACACTTGGTTGGGGGTGGGGGGGGAGGGAGGAGGAGGCAGAGGAGATATTATAACACCTGCACCTTCGCACAATAAGCTCTGGGAAAGGACCCCTTCAGCACAGGGCTTTGTCTCTCTCTCTTCTTTGTCTCTCTCTCTTCTTTGTCTCTCTCTCTTCTTTGTCTCTGTCTCTCTCTTCTATCACTCTGTTGTTTCTCTCTCTTCTTTGTCTCTCTCTCTTCTTTGTCTCTGTCTCTCTCTTCTATCACTCTGTTTCTCTCTCTTCTTTGTCTCTCTCTCTTCTTTGTCTCTCTCTCTTCTTTGTCTCTGTCTCTTCTTTGTCTCTCTCTTCTTTGTCTCTCTCTCTTCTTTGTCTCTCTCTCTTCTTTGTCTCTCTCTCTTCTTTGTCTCTCTCTTCTTTGTCTCTCTCTCTTCTTTGTCTCTCTCTCTTCTTTTTCTCTGTCTCTCTCTTCTATCACTCTGTTGTTTCTCTCTCTTTGTCTCTCTCTTCTATCACTCTGTTGTTTCTCTCTCTTCTTTGTCTCTCTCTCTTCTTTGTCTCTCTCTTCTTTTTCTGTCTCTCTTCTTTGTCTCTCTCTCTTCTTTGTCTCTCTCTCTTCTTTTTCTCTCTCTCTTCTTTGTCTCTCTCTCTTATTTTTCTCTGTCTCTCTCTTCTATCACTCTGTTGTTTCTCTCTCTTCTTTGTCTCTCTCTCTTCTTTTTCTCTCTCTCTTCTTTGTCTCTCTCTTCTTTGTCTCTCTCTCTTCTTTTTCTCTGTCTCTCTCTTGTATCTCTCTGTTGTTTCTCTCTCTCTTCTTTCACCCTCTTCTTTCTATTTTCTCCCTCTGTCTCTCTCTCTCTGTCTGTCTGTATCTCTCTTTGTCTATCACTATCTCTCTCTGTCTCTCTCAAATTCAAATTCAAATTCAAGTAGCTTTATTAGCATGACAGTTATCGCAACAGTATTGCCAAAGCCAGA
>JAODUK010027052.1:0-23899 GCA_027564635.1 Typhlichthys eigenmanni
TTCCAATGTGGCTCGGGAAAGGGAGGTTTGGGGTCCCCTGCTGGAGCTGCTGCCCCCGCGACCCGACTTTGGATAAGTGGATGAAGATGGATGGAACTTTTTTTCTTATCTGAATTCAACCCCTTAAATTGCCTTTGTGTATGAAATATGCTAGAAATACATTTATATTGCCTAACTTTGCCTTTCCCAGGATAACAACGACTCAGTATTGGACTGTGTCCTATTGTATTACAGAGGGTACAACTTGAATTACAGTTTTAAAAGAGATGTGGGCCAGAAAACAGTAGGTGTCTGTGAAGCTAGAGCACTTTTTATCTTGATAATAAATCAATGTGCTGTATATTGCCATAAAACAGAGTCCCAGTAAATGTGATTCAGTGGACAGTCACAACAAAATGAATAGCTAGATACAGTAAAATGCCCGTCATCAATCAAAACTTTGATTCTAGATGCCATAATGTCGCCTGTAAGCTGTTCACTAAATCATTTTAACCCATCATATAAATTACTATACCTTGTGCTTGAACTTCATGCTGTGCATTTTTGCCACACCATTGTATTTGCAAAGCAGAATCAAATTGTGTACAGCTGTACAAATCGCCTTTATTCAATATATATGTGAACGTTTAAAAAATTACTTAATTCATCAAATGTATATTTAAATCTTATCATCTCTCACTAATAAATGAACTAAACTTGTTTTTCTTAAGGAAACAGAAAAATGGGTTTGCTCTTGTAATCAATCTGCATGTTTCTTAGACTGACACATGCTGAAGCAACAGATGAAGGAGGTGCAGAGCAGGATTTGACCCCTATTCTTGCCTGTTACTCTAGACGTAGTGCTCACGTAGACTCATGCAGCCTGAATCACCCTCGTGCTGCCTTACAGTAGAGCGAGCCGATATATCATGTCGATACGGTCCACTCAAAGCCACCGCCATGCGAGCTGGCCTGTTTGGTGGAGAGACCCAAGGTCTTGTCAGGTTTAGATTCTGACCTTTAACATCTGGAGTTTGGAGAGTGTCTGCTGTGACTTTGGCTGATGTCCAGTAGGTACAGGCACCGTGCTTTTCCTATTTCAGAACTATTGCTATTGTATTAATTTAAAATATTCTCAGATGCATTTGAAATTGGAACTTAATTCACACAAACGTTTTGAAATTGAATAGAATATAAATTCAATGTAATACTGCATAGTCATGTAATATCAACAGTAATAATGAATGAGTATACTTCAATATATCATATTTCTTCCCTCTTTTAGAGTAATACACTCATTTAATCTTAAAATGTTTACACAGAATATGTTTAACTAAATATTGTCAAATATTGTTGATGTGCAATAATGAAAACATACTGTAGTGGATAGAATGTTTTATATGAGGCTTTATTTTAGGCAGTGGAAAACAACCAATGCACTTTCACCAAGTGGGCTCTCTGCATGTGTACACTGCATGTACTGCGTTCCGTGGCAAATGTGGCTCTGCAAAAGATGTACACACAGATCCTAAGATCCAATAAAGTAAATGAATAACTAAAACGGAAAGGACGGCAAAAAGCATGTAATATGTTAAGGTTGCTGTCTTAAGTACATATTAAGGTGTACTGGAGAGGGAAATTATGACTGAAGGGTGTCTGTGTCTGTGTGTGTGTGTGTGTGTGTGTGTGTGTTTCTGTGTTTGGCCAAGTGGGTCAATGCTCAGTCACATGTGTGACATGCATGTACAGTAAGTGTACAAATGCCACTGTTTCTATAAATGTGTGTGAGGGTGCATGGCAGAGAGATCTCACAGACAGGGACAATAAAATCGAGCAGAATAATATGGGCCCTACATAAATGAATCTAAGATCACTCTGCCTCCAGATGAGTGAGGCCTGCGAAGCAAATCTATAGCAGTCAGGCACCGATCCCATGAAAACATTTGAACTTGGATACCATGTCTCTGCCGCCTTGCAGGGCAACCAGAGCACAGCTTGTGTGTCACATATGGAAACAACAATTCAATAAGGCCTAATCTGGCTAGACCCAACGCTCATGAGTCTTATTTTAAAGCTGGTTTAAGGTCACACTGGCTCATCTCAAATGTGTGGCAATGGTCACAACAGCACAGTGCACCCATGTCAACAGATATAAAGTGAGTACAATATGTAATAAGTGTAACTAAAATGTGTTTTTGAGCTGTAAAATAAGTGATAGTTTGTGATGAGACACATCTGTTTTTTATAAAAATCTGAATTTTATCTGCTGAAAAAGGATCTGCACGTCATGTCCGTTAAAAATCACTCCAGGACCTGGCTGGTTTTCAGTGGTATACTTGGTACGCTCATATGTCATCAAATTCAAATGTTAACGTTAATGTTAATGGGGGTCCCCCTCTCAGCCCCTCCCCTACCTTCACTCAGCTCCTTGATGCATTTGTCAAAGTTGTAGTGGGTGGAGTCAGGCTCAGAGTAGGGGTACAGTTACACATGAATTTGACAAACGGTTATTATTTCATAATATCTTTACATTAAATACTTTAAAAAAAAAACTTTGTCACAACACTAAAATATTTCCCCAATCACCTTCTAATACCAACCTGGGATTAATCAATAGAAAAGTGTGTGTGTTGCCCAGCTGGGTGCCCAATAGGCTCCAACACCATCAAGCATCTCCGTGAGGAGGCCAAGATGGAGCCTTGGGACACTGGGAGGAGTAGAGGGAGGTGTGCCAGCTCTATCCAAGCACAGCAAGAGTCAAGAGACAGCCAGGAGGCTAGAGAGAACAGCTGGATCACTGCGCCATCCCAGGCTTATCAGGCATATGACTGATTGATTACAGTACATTTACATTTTACATGTAGGGCATTCGGCAGACGCTTTTATCCAAAGCAACTTACATGTAGTACATTTGTCATTAGTTGGACAGGTCATACACATCAGAATAGTTACAGCATGTTGTCATCATGTCTACTACCATGTCAATATATAATTACATCATATAAGTTCCTAGTGGCCTGAAAAATAAAGTGCCTGATAGTAAAGTGCCGAGAAGTCGATCAAAATTGACTATCTCTAGAGGACGTAAAAGTCGGAACAAGGTAACCTAAAAGCAGAATAGTTTTTTTTTTTTTTTTTTGTAAGAAACCTGAGTTGAGGTGGAGAGGTCAAGGTATTGAAGTTGATGAATTTATTGTTTGATCAATCAATATGATGTTGGTAGTAGAATGAAGGTTGCATTTTATTTTTACTTGTGAGAATAGTATAATGTATGTGGTTTCATGAAAAATAGTAATGTAATCCAGCTCTTAAAGAAACAGTGAACGAACATGCATTGTTACATCAGAGAACATGAATTATACTTCTACCTTGATTTGTAACATAAATGTTCTGTAAAAAAATCTTGACTAAATCACTTCTTTAAAATAATGTTCTCACTATAGTTTCATTCTGTTTTGTGTAGCTGTCCAACTTCATACATTATATTAAAACCACTTCAGAGAACAACAACTAATAATAGTAAATTCAAACCTCAAACAAAAGCAACAGAGCTAAACACTGTAATATTATATGCAGCAGAAAAACATACAGTTTGAATGATTTATATGTCATGTTTCTGGAACACAGAAACTTTATGCATAGCCAACCTCTGAAAGGCTTTAGTTTTACACGCCTTCTGCTAAAACGTTTCCACATACACACAAAGCAATGTAGATCTTAATATATGCTCTCATTTTCTTAGGTTCAGAGAGCTGTTAAATCCCATTTTAGGTCAAGTCAGCTTTATGGTCTGGATCACTTAAATTCTTAATACTCAGTTATGCATTGATAAAACTGTGCTTTATGTGTAGAAAAGGCATTATATATTTCAGCCATGTGGTTAAGATCATTTTAATATGCAGGAACAAGTATTCAATCTGAGTGTGCACCTACAGCACAGACCATAGATTATACATATACATTATACATACATACAAACATTGCCTCTAATACAGATACAGCATAATAGTAAAGTAAAACTACATGCACATGATCTAGGGTGCCACAGTAACCCTGGAGTGTTTGAAACCAAAACAACATTGTTTCACTGACAGCCGCAAAATAATCTCCAATTTCCCCTTTAAAGGCAGGGTTAGTCATTCTGATCATTCTGCTTGCTAACTTTGAGATCAAACCAAAACAATCTCCCTCTGAAGCTCCGCCTCACATATTGAGACGCATTGCGAAGCCAAGGGCATTGTTGTGAGCAGTGTTTGCCACTTTGTTTACCGTGTGTTCCTATTTACAGAGTCATGGCTGTGTAGAACTATAGAAGTACCAGATTCTTTGTTCAGCACGCACAGAGAATAGTAAAATAGGAGAGGAGATATTTGCTGAATTAGACAAGACGTATTTTAGCTGACAATTAGCTTACAATAACTGACTCTACCTTTAAGTCAGAAAAAAAAAAACATTCTCCACAATCACTACAGTCCCTACTTGTTCCCTTGCTAGCCTTGCTCTTCAATTTCATGAGTGAACTGGTAATAATCAAGGGTGACTGGATTCTCACTTTTTCCTGAGATCTCTGAGAGAGAGTACATTTACAATGGGGAGTCCCACAGTCATATGGGAATGTTATAGCAGAGAAATATGTTTTATTTTACGCTTTATAGTCAATAACACATGCTAATAATAAAAGCTGGAACTTTTATTTATGGATTGAAATAAGAACATTTGAGAGCTGGCTGGCCACACGTGCATGTGTGTGCATGTGTGTTAGTGTGTGTGTGTTTTGCCCACAAACCATTTGATTTGGTCTGAGATACTGGTGTTTAGTGTGACATCTAGTGGCAGACAGTGTGGTGGAGAGCCACTTTAAGACATACAGTACACTACTGTACTGTAGTATACTGTACAGTAGTACTACAATGTGTTGATAATATATAATTTGCAGGTGATTGCAATTTATTTATTTAATTCATTAATTTATTAATAAATGTATTGACTTTAAAGTCAATCCAGGCAGTCTGAAATGAAATGTAATTGAACGTTTTAATAATTAAACGTCTACTCCAAGGAGTTCATATGATTATGTTAATTTGAGCTACTTTGTCAGTTCATGCTAATGTGCTGTACAGTATAAAATATGCACTTTGTAAGTCTATACGGTAAACAAATCTAGCAATTTAAATTCTTAAATATTTGATTAATAGCGCATGGTGTTTTCTCACTTTGTTGCTTTTCAGCCTGGGAAGCTGTGCCTTTAAATAGTCTTCAAGGTTCACTGAGCAAGATGAAGCTATCTGGTACAGTCAAGTGCATCCAGCGTGAGTTGTGAGGCCTTTGCTTCTTAGTTAATTGTGCAGCGTTCAATCTGTCCGCCTGCTTGTTGTAGAAAGCAGCCCTCCCTTCCTGGTCACTGGAGAGAGAGAGAGAGAGAGAGAGAGAGGGAGAGAGAGAGAGTGAGAGAGAAAGAGAGAGGGGTACAACGTGAAGTATTAGGTGGAAAAGGTGACTAAAGAGTAGGGCTTTGACACTAATCCAATTTGAAATGGTCGTTAATGCCCCGTCTCCAAATTGGAAAAAATGACTTTCTGTCGGAGAGAGGTGACACGCCGACTCTCTGAGACATGTCAGGGGCTAAGTGGGAGCATTCTAAGCATGCTGCAGTGGAGCCCGCAGGCCGCAGAAATATTTCAACAGTAATTTAATATCTGCAACATGAAAGCGTGTACTATGCGCTTAGTAGTTTGTAAGTATTCTGAGAAAAAAGAGGAGGGGACACAAATGAACAAGCAACCTCTTCCGTGCCTGCTGGAGGGCTGTACCACACTCACCACCTTTTAACCCCCCTTCCCCCATACCTGTACCCTCTGCCTCTGCCTTCACCTTCAGCACTTAAGCTCAATGTTTGCAGCTGCACTATGATGCTCTGTGAACTGAAACGGCCTGTGCTACTGTCCTCCGCCGGCCGTCAACTTCCCTTTCAGCGAGCAACCTCAAGATGTAACTGAATTTGTAAAGGATTCCTTCCATGTTCCGCATGCAGTTTAGATTGAATTCAAAAATTCGCTTGCAATTGGCTTCCAGCCAAACGTTCCTGAGTTCAATCCCTGACACCTCTGTGTATAGAAATAGATGTACAGGCTAACCATTGTAAGCGTCATTAGATACATTTTTAATCTACTGAATCATGATTGCCCATATTGCCAGCAATTAATTTGCCCCAAACCATTTACAATTAGTTGGTTTAACTAACAGTAAAGTATATGAAAGAAAGATACATATTTGAACTGCTTATCATACTGTATATAGATGGTAATTGTGTACGTAAGCTGGTAAGGGCTGTGTTATTTGTGCTGTGCATTGGGTTGCCATGGGGTGTCAGAGCACGGCATGAGTCTAGTATGCAGTTGATTGATAAGGTTGAGAAGGGTCAAGCTACAGTATACAGTATATTGGATGCAGACCTGGAGAGGCATCTGTTTCAGCTATTACACACATTCATACTTTAGTGAGAGCAGGGATTTCCTGGGACACTAGAGCATACCTGTCAGCTGCGCACTGCATAACACAATGTGACACTGTAATAGGAGGTTATAAACTTTGGAGCAGGTTATGGAATATATCACAATTTCATTTCCTATGAAATTGAGGTATGACCCATTTCTTTGCAGCGTGTAAGCAAAAAATATGGCAGCATTATATTTTCACGGTCACGTGTTGCTCGCCACAGTGTGATGACAATTTTACAACATCAGTAACAGTATTGACACTAGTGCTCTTTGTATGAAGGTGTTCATCAATCAAATGAATGTGTGTATCAATATATTTTTGTCTTCAAAACATCAACAAACTTTAAAATAAAGCATATAGGTCTTACAGTAACATGCAGTCAACATGATAAATGCATCTCTTTGCATTTAAAAATAATTGGGAATAGTTTCACGTTTCCTTTGTAGCGACTAATTTGTGTGATTTCATGGCAATGGGCATACAGCTTTGAATGCCCTTTTGATTTCAAACGTCAGAATACTTTTTACTCCACTGAGTGGCTACTGAAGCTTTGGCTCTGGAGGAATGATGTCGGGAGTGTGAAGTGTCGATTGTGTGAAGCCGCTGACATTCAAATCGATGCCTGTCGACATGCTGTCATCCTCGATAACACAGGGAACATTGACATCTGTGGTTGTCAGGCTATACAGACTAGGAGGCCAGTGTTGTGTGTACTCTAACCTATCTAACCCTATCAGAGGTAGACATGATGTTTTATATTATGAAATTATTGGACCTAAAAGGACCTAAAAGGGCTGGAATAATTTTTACATATTATATTGTAGATTTTCCAAAAAACGAATTGTGTGAAACAACAAATCAGTTTGGCTTGGCCCAAGGTGTGACATCACTGCTGAACTGCCACCATAACCTATCCTTTCCACTCCCAGTCAAAGTCAATGTTCAAAAGGAAATAGTCCAAAATTACATTTGAAAAATAGAATGAGGTCTTGAAAAATTGGATTGCTACTCTGTACTCTCTTACTAAGCTTCTGTTCTTTTATGTTAAATCCCACACAAAATTACAGGAAAGCATTGCGGCGCATGTAATGCAAACATTTTGACTGTTGCATTTGGTGCGTGGAGTGAGTGCGTGTGTGCATGTGTGTGTGTGTGTGCATGTGTGCATGTGCGTGTGTGTGCATGCATGTGGTATTGATATTGTACTGACTCTCACCATAAGCCATGGCTGGCAGGATTATGGGCATCAGACAGGGGTCAGGAAGAGTTGGGCCCTCTGAACTCTCTACAATTAAATGAAACCAACCCCACAACAGCACCACTGCCTGTTACAGTAAATCTGTGTCAAACTACAGTGCATGAGCCCAACAGATCAAAACTCCACAGTCCACATACAGTATATTAGATATACATCAACTGAACACTGAACAAGAGGCTCAGATGAGAATCGATGTGACTCCCAGTTAATTATAGTTGTGCAAATGGCAATTGGCAGAATCTACTGAGAGTGAAGAGTGAAGAAGTGCGACGGTCTCGGTAAGGGACAGACAAATACAGACTAACCTGACACGTTGTGACATGTTTGTGTGCCCAAATAACTCTACTGAGTTGCAGAAATACAATAATATTGTCTTGTGGGGATTGCACCTTTTTAAGATGTGCAAAATTTATTATTTATAGATTATTAATGATTGTAATAACACATGCTAAAACGTTGTATGTCTTGTTCAATAGGGAATGCTTTAAAGCTGACCTTGGTTATTATTTCCAAGTTATCCAATACTTAAAGGAGGAATAATGTAATGGTGACAATGTCGAGAGTGTTGAGAAACCAGATGGAGTCAAAAAAGCATAACGCATAATGACACAGTAGCAGCAGATGGAATTCCCCGTTGACATCTCATGACACACAAATCAATGTTGCAATTAGGGAATGTGCATCTACTACATACTGTGTACACACACACACACACACACACACACACACACACATTTACACACAGAAACACACCAAGTAAAAGATACATTTACACAGACACAAAAAATGGTTCATGTATGCCTGACTGGATGCATACGAACACACATATATCATTACCTTTATGCCCAGTGAGATTTAGGGTCATTCGTTGGCCTACATACTGTAGACCAGAAGGTTTAAATACTGTAGCTCTTAGTAGGCAAACTGTGGCCAGATGCCTCTCTATATATGCTTAAATAGGTCAGAGGTCAGTGGAAAACAAAGGGAAAACAAGGCTTCACCTGATCAGCACAAGTATTCCTTTAAGAAATGCACAAAAAGACTGTTCTAGTGCTGGCTAATTTTTCCCGCCCATTAGAGCCTAATGATTAGACAATACATAGTAAGGGGCCTCAGACATTGTCTCTGACCCATCGTGGGGTGTTAAGATGCACAAATGTTCATCGCAGCTGGAAGGTTTGACATTGAGTGAATCCTAAAGCATTTCTGTTTGACTGTCAGCGAGGTAGGTTTGTCTGTTGAATCTGTAGCTAGTGATGCATAATAATAGCCCTAAATGATTTTGCTACTTTTATCTGACCTTCAGCAGGGTTTGGTAGATTACTTTTTAAATGTAATCCATTACAGTTAGTTACCAGACGAAAATTCTTTGAAATGCCATCCAAAGCAATTTACTGCATTGGCGCGCCAAATCTTTTTATTTTTGTGACCGTTTATGTTGCTCAGGTTCAGATTAAAGTAGGCTTGAATTTCAATTACTGATTGACGTTAATGAAAGGCTAATAGGAGAACAGCTGATTGTTTTATGCATTTTCTTTTGCAAACTTCCCTTTAAAATTTGAAAGTACTCCTACAAGTAATAATCTTTTTTTTTTATATATACCTGTAATATGATTACACTGTTTTAGCAAGTTCTGGCTCCTTCCCCCACAGCGAGGTGACGTTCCACGTCCCCAGAGCAAGCTTCTGCTGCCTGGGCCTGGTCCGTCGAGGCCCCTGACTTTCACTGCCACCCATGTGACAGTGCACCCGACCCCCACGGTTCCTCCCACGAGTGGTGGGCCCATAGGATGGAGATGGAAGCGCCACATTGCTTTTACGGGCTGTGCCCGACTGGGCTCCGTGGCAAACCCAGCCACCAGGCGCTTGCTGGCGAGCCCTCCCTCTGGGCCTGCGTCCAGACGGGGGCCCCGGGCTTCCTCCGGGCAGGGTAACTACTTCTCTTTTTAAGTTGTTCATGGGGTTCTTCTGAACCATTCTTAGTCTGGCCCCTCCTCTGAGACCTCTTTGCCTTGGGAGACCCTACCAGGAGCACTAGGCTCCAGACAACACAGCCGTCAGGTTCATAGGGGCACCCAAACCTCTCCACCACGATAAGGTGATGGTTCCCGGAGAGGATAATAATAATAATAATAATAATAATAATAATCATTCTTAATCATTCTTAATCTCAATAAATCTTTCCTGGTTAAATAAAGATCTACAAATGTATCAGGTCTTCCTTGTCTAATAGAGTAAAAAGACTAATTCAGCTTTATTTGGGACACATTTGCATCTGAAATTTAGTTTTGCTCTGATCTGTTTAACAAGACAAAGTTGAAAATAAATAAATGATTATATACTGTGGGTCTTGAGAAAGAACAGACCCATAGTAACCAGTTTGTTATATTATAATACAGTAGGCCTATTTCAATTATTAGATTATCAATATGAAGAGATTATAGTGATTTCTTTTTTAAATGGAACATATTTGTGGACTGTTTTAAAGTAGGTTGAAATGACTATGTGATCAGTATTCTCATTATGCAAATCCAAATCTAGAATCTCCTTAATTTATTATTGTATCTAAAAATGTAATATATACGTTCATCCATGGAATTATACCCTAATAAAAAGTGTTGACTTCAGACAATATTGTAGTAATCTTTACAAAAGTATTACAGCGCCACTTTGTGGTAGTATTGTGCTTGTACAAACATCAGGTCGTGGGGATTTTTCAAACTGAAAGTACATTAATAAATTAAGTCTTTGTATAAACCTTAAGTAAAAACTGTGAGGTACATGAAGTATAAAAACAGTATAACTAATACTGTATGACACTAGTGGTTTTTATATTCACACTAAGGCATCAATAATGATGCATACAACATCTGCCTCAGAACACTAAATTAAAAAAGGGGATTGCGTTTTCATTTGTCTGTGTAAACCTGTGTAAATGCAAGGGGATTACTGTTGGTACAAAATATAAAACACCCACTACAAAACAAACCTTTATCCATGATAAAATATTTTATTAAATTGATCAGCATATGTTAACGTGAGGTATGCATGTAACACCACAAACAAAGCGGTCACACCAACAGCTTTGTAAAAACTTCCCTGCATTTTCCCTTGCCGCACTATGCATACAGTATATATCACAAATTCAGATGCTATAGATTTAAATAATATCTTAAAGTATCACTCCACCAAAATGCCTGGATCTAGAACCCTTGATTTAATCAGCATATTTGTCTCCATATGGCATTCATATTACACCGGAATTGTGTATCTATTATCTATTATATATTATTAAGTACAGGTGAGACCCAAGAGCAGACATTAATACACAAAGCTAGACAGGTATAGGAAGGAGCGGGCAAAAATATGAATGGGCAGGCAGGGTCAGATCAGGGAAAGGCAGGTTTACCCAACACGGTCTCAAGTGGAGGATACCAAAACATAGGCAGGATAAATGTCGGGATAGGTATTGTCAGGAAACCAAGTAATGTGAGGGCAACAGATAGGCTACTGCTAATTGCCATGCTTACTGTTGTAATGGACAACAGGGCATTTAATGTCAGCATGGTTTGTATCCCAGCTTGGATTCAGATTCAGTCAATCTAGGCCTACCTTCAAAATCATTTCAATATTCCAAATCAAAGGGGAATGACAAGAGCATAGGAAATTTGCTAAAGTTAGGGTTCCTACTGTAATTCCTATGCTAATAGCTCCAGTACAGCCAGACTTTTTACATATGATATACTTCATATATAACTCCAAGAGTCAGAATAAACAGGAACTTTCACAGAAGCCAATGAAAGTGCGAAATAGGCCACATTTTATTACTACTATTACTAAGGTTTAAATGTATTCAAATTGAGAATCGTTTTAATTTCTTCCTTTTTTTGTGATCTGAAAGTTTTTCTGAAAAGAGTCACTGAATAATTAACTGCAAAAGTCAACTGTGCTCATGCGCATAGATTACCATTAACTCATGCAGCTCTTATATTTAATATTTCACTTTATTTTATGTTCAATTTGATGTATACAATCAGTTATTAAAGAGCAGTAGTGGGCTACATACATGGAATACATTTTTTTACATATACTGTATGTAAATAAGATTCAGCATTATTAACTTTGTTGGGGTATAATATTTGAAGTTGAGTACCCCTTACTGTCAGCCTATTCAAATCTTGAACAAAAACATCATGGATGTAGGGGAGGAGTCAACATTTACTTTATTAAACTAATAAAAAATTAGTTTAGGAATGCTGATTAGGAATGCTTCTGGGTAACACCTTTACAGTTCTGTTTCCTTTCTATTTCTACCTGTAGCCTATTCCATGGACTAAGTCCATTCATCTCTACCAATGTATTCACAAGTGTACAGTTATTTGCACAACAATAAATAAGCATAGTATCAAATCAGGGAGCGTGTCTACAACACACACACACACACACGCACACACACACACACACACACACACACACACACACACTGTTGAAGGGACTCATACTTTTGCCATGGCAGATGTTGCTAATGGCTGCTGCTGTTAATCCAGAATCCTAGGTTTGATACAAGCAGGATTTAACTGGTAGCCTATATATGTTACTAACATCTGTCACAGAAAACAAGAAAACAGTTCATAACCTTTGGACTGGCAGTAGGTTTTTGTCATTGTTCTTTAAATATCATTGATTGACATTGTGGCATTTTTACTACATTTTACTTATTTCAGTTATCATATATATCATATATATCACATATTTGTATATTTATATTAAAATGTCTCCAAAATACAGTGTGCCACGATGACAATAGATAGGCTATAAAATAGAGGGGGAATGGGGGGGGGTACTTGGTTGGGGCTCCTCTGCATCTATGCGGCATGGCATGGAGTCGATCAGCCTGTGGCATTGCTGAGGTTGTAGGGAAGCCCAGGTTGCTTCTATAGCAGCCTTCAACTCATATGCATTGTTGGGTCTTGTGTCTCTCATCTTCCTCTTGACAATACCCTATACATTTTCTATGGGGTTCAGGTCAGGCAGGTTAGCTGTCCAATCAAGCACAGTAATCCCAAGGTCATTGGACAAGGTATTGGTACATTTGGCAGTATGGGCAGGTGCCAAGACCTGCTGGAAAATGAAATCAGCATCTCCATAAAGCTGGTCAGCAGAAGGAAGCATGATGTGCTCTAAAATATCCTGGTAGACGGCTGAGTTGACTCTGGACTTGATGAAACACAGTGGACCAACACAAGAAGATGACATGGCTCCCCACATCAGCAGATGGTGTGATAAGAAGGTAATACTTATTACTTTAGTAACCCTATTTAAAATAACATAAACTGTAAATAAAAAAATTAATAAAAATGTGTGTGTGTGTGTGTGCGTGTGCGTGTGCGTGCGTGCGTGCGTGCGTGTGCGTGTGCGTGTGTGTGTGTGTGTGTGAAGGTCCGGAGTTAAGTTTAATTTATTTTGCCTGTTCAAAGATTTACTTTTTCATTGCCTCCATTGCTTTCATCGTACAGTACTTTTCAAGTTTTTGCTGACTGTTTGAATGGTATCACATTTATAACATATATTTGTAAACAAAATACAATTTTTTTTATTTTTTTTTTAAATAAAAAGACGATTATGACTATCTGACTGAAGATGTCGAGATTATGTTTTTCCAAACTTCTTGATAATGGAAACCAACGGCCTCTCCAGTATAGATACCATGAATTACACATCCCTCCATCAGCCAGTGAAATTATGTCTCCAATGGGGTTGGGCATTAATATGTCATGATTAATCTCTGCAGAAGCCTGATAATAACTTACTCATGTGAATCAGGTGTGTTGGAGAAGGGAGACATACAACATGTAGGACAGTCGGTCTCCTGGACCAGGGTTGAGGACGACCACTGCCATAGAGTGAAGCAACATAATTTTGTAGGCGCAGTACTGTTCTATGGCTTTACATCACCGATAAGAGCCATTATCTTGGACAGTCAACCAGAACAGGACAGTCAACCAGAACAGGAAAAAGCCACCAATCCAGTGGTGGGTCCATTGGATTTACTTTTGTTATATATAAAATAAAATAAAAATGCATTTGCAGTGCTAGCTTCTAATATAGTGTACATACAGTATTAAAGAAAAAAAGTTAAATTATGCAATTTTAATTTGTTTTGTGTTAGTTTATTTTTTCAGCATTTGTTCCTATATAAAATAATTTTGAATAAGAGTAATATTTTCAAAAGTAAGACATAATACTTATTATTGTAACAAATGTGAGATTTGAAGAATCATCTGTTGCTTCATCTGTTAATTTCCTTTATATATCAATGCAACTCGAATGCAGTGGCTTGTCTGAGATGAGGTTCTTCAACTCAGATTTATGTCTCCTTATACTGGCTGTGCATTGTCAGCTTGGCTGATTCTTGTGACATCCTCTATATAGCAGGCCAAACTGGACAGGAGTGAATTGGTTGGTGGGATTATGGATTAAGTAAATCTGGGTATTATGATGTCAGAGGCCCGCGGCTGTGGGAGAAGCACTGATGTCTCGGGACTACAGCACAGTCAGAGAAAAACTAAAGATGGCCGTTCGGGACAAATGCTGTAGTAGATGCTTTGTTGCGCTTAAGGTCTGGAAGTCTCTGAATTCCGTGGGAAATGTACATTGAGCTGCTATCTGGAGGGTTGGGATGTTGGGTGAGTCACAGGAAGATTATTGATTGACTCTTCCCTGCCTGTCAAGTATTAACATCTGGTGGTGAGTATTCTTCAGAGCTCTAAAGTGTTATATTGTGGAAAACGACCATACAAATGAATCGGCTTGCCTAATGCTGTGCTATATCAACCATGGATATGGTGGATATTTTTAGAAACTAATCTATTACAAGTGTACACATGTCCTTTGCCGACACACTGTCTGTGCGTGTGTCTGTCTGTCTTCCAACCAGTGCCTGCACCTGCTGCCGCTGTTAAATTAGAAAGACTTACTAAAACAGAGAAAATGAAGGTTAAATTGAACCAGATGGGCTTGATCTTCTTCCTTGTGCTGTCTCTGGTTATGACCGGATGCTTCCTCTGGCAGTACAAGTTACCAAAGCAACAGCCAGGTAAAACACACTAAGGTGGAAGACGAGGCGTTCCTAAAGTTCAAACAATAACAGGGTTGCATTGTTGTCAGTTTAATAAAAAAGGTGTGTAATAGTCCGGTAGCATGCCTCAATGACCAATTCACATTCTTATTGCACCAAAACATTGGGTATCCTTTTATCATTATGGTAATGTGAAAATAATCTGGTAACATGCTGAGAGAGAATACAATACAAATTAGTTCCATACAGCCAAATTACCGCGCATGATGAGCTCTACTGTACTTCTAATTTGTGTAAGTGAGAAATCATAGATTCCTCTTGTGGATTACAGTTGTACTTTTTAAGGGGCTTTTCAATAAAAACAAAAACACCTTTGAGTGTTGAATGCACATCATGCTCTCTCACACAATATTTTGTATTCAAATGAACTCAACCTTATTTCTTATGACTTCACCTTTAAAGGTGAAGTCAGTCACCCTGGAGAAAGATTGTTGATATTTAAACTTCACACCTCTGCCTTCGGTGCCATAGGGTGCTCCCTAAGAATCTCCACCCCACACAGTATAAACATTATGGTAAGGCTAGGATATAGTTGTTGTGTGTAGTGCACCACTTTGTTTATGAAGTCAGGGCAGGGTGCAAACACACTGGCAGCTAGCAGACCGCAAGGAGATATCTGGTGATTTTGACAGAAGGTACATTAACTTACAATAGCTGTGAAGTGAACCTTATGTCAGTAGTTGCTGTATAAATGATGTACTTATCCCAATCGCTATGTGCTGCCAGATGAAGAGACGAGCCATAATGCAAAATCAGAGAAGATGTGTCCTCGCTTCCCTGAACCTCTGCCATTGAAGCATCCTGTTCCCAGTGTAAAAGAGGCCCTGGAAAAGGTGGGATAATTATTTCACAAGCTAGAAAATTACATCTGGTCTGGTTCCTCCGGCGGTAGCGATGGTGTACTGCTCAACGGTGATAATACATCACATGTAGACAGAGGACTGAGGGAGATTAAAGTTAGAGTGGATGAGAAAGTCTATATTGTATTTTAACAAAGCCTCTGTCTCTAGAGGCAACACCAGTGTTAACAGTAGTTCAGCCACCATCAATGAAATGGGGAACAAATTACAGTAGTGTTCTAGAGCAGTGGTTTTCAAAGTGGGGGCCGCAACCCCCTTGGGGGACCGACGGGGGCCTCAGCAAATTGGAGGAAGTAAGGAAATGGGAAAGGGGTTTTACAAGCATTCCACAAAAGGGGGGCGCTGGCCAGAAGCTAATTCTATTTGGGGGACCTTGGTGTGGAGTTTGGGAACACCACTTTGGCAACCCCTGTTCTAGAGCATGTGAAAATGCACATGGTTGCCACCAGCCATATGGCCATTCAATGTTTTCCAGGGAAGTATACGTATATAAATATCGGTAGACAAACATATGCCCTTTTTTTCTCTCAGGCAATAGTTCTGCTTACTATACTGTGTGTGTGTGTGTGTGTGTGTGTGTGTGTGTGTGTGTGAGTTGCCTATGTGACATAGTGCTAATGAACGGAAGAGGTTATTATTGTACACCATCTATGACATTTGTTAACACGGTTATGCTTTTGGCTGACCTCAGGTCTGCCGAAAAGACTCAGAGCCACAAATCTGGTTTGGAAAGGAAAAACACAATCTGCCATCAATCTACTGCAAGATGATGTGTTAGTTGCAGACCCAGGCACCAAGTAAGAGTCGTTACACTGGGTAATTAAAATCAAGGCTTTTCTTTTGCTAGCACGATCCAATAAATGTTTGGAACAGTATGCCGCCACTCAAAGATCTCTCAGTAGGAGTTTTTCTTTTTATAAATGTTCTATAAATAGATACCTTCCAACACATGAACTTCAATAAGCCTTTCTCACATTCCTTTTCAAGATGTCACTATAGCCATTTTGCCTTCTCCTTATTGGCTCATGTGATGGCTGAGAGAGTGATTGGCATGGACTACCAGCGCTGGATTACAGACAACATCCTGGACCGCCTGGGAATGGAGGACACCGGCTTCGATATCACCCCGGGTCTCCAGAGCCAGATGGCGGTGGGGGTGTATTCCAGCGGGCAGCCCGCCCCTTTCTACGACCTGGGGTGGTACCGGCCCTCGGGCCAGATGTTCTCCACAGCGGCAGACATGGCCAAGCTAGCCATGGCGCTGCTGGGCACGTTCCACTGCAAGCTGCTGGGGCCGGACACCCTGAAGATCATGCTGACGCCCCTCCTCCGCTGCGACAAGGACTACTTCGGCAATCGCACGGGGACGCCGTGGGAGGTGAACGAGCAGCTGGGGCACGAGGTGCTGCGCAAGGACGGCGATCTGGACGGCTACTCCGCCACCTTCTCCCTGGTGCCGCGGCTCAAGCTCGGCCTCGTGGTGCTCACGGCGGGAAGCAGGTCCCAGAGCGACAACGTGGTGGCGAAGGCCTACAGCCACATCATCCCCGCCATGGAGAAGGCTTTCAGGGAGGCCAATAGGGTGCTCAACGCACCGCCTAACCCGGATCCTTACGCGGGCTTCTTCACCTACGGTAACATCACCTTCTACGAGATCAAAGCCGGGCCCGACGGGGTTCTGAGCATGCAGCAGTTCGGGCCGCAGATTGAAGAGCTGATCCCGGAGCGGTACAGGACCATTAGGCTGACGTACCTGGTGGAGCGGGTGTTCAGGGTGGTGTTTGAAAAGGAGTACCCCTGTGTCCTACAGGTCGGCACCGCATCGGTGTCACTGGAGGCCCAAGATGGCCAGCTGTTCAACTTTTACATGTTTGACAAGCAGGGCGTGTCCCCTGGGTTTGATGCGCCGGGGCTTAACACCTACAATGTGGTTAGAATATCACACAGGCCCTCTTTCACAAAATGAACTGCAGTACAGGAGTATGTCCACACATTGAAACGCACTGCGAAGCCAAGTGGCATTGTTGTTGTGAGCAGTGTTCGCCACTTTGTCTATGTTCCTATTTACGGAGTGAGGGCTGTGGAGAAATACTGGATTTATTTTTTTTAAGCACACACAGAACGGTAAACTAGCGAAATGCGAGGAGTAATTTGGTGAATTTGACAAAGTTAAAATAAAAATGTGCTTACAATTATCTTGCAATATCTGCCTACTGTATATCTTTAAGAATTGTATATGGGGAAACTGCATGGGTGTACTGAATGATTCTTTTAAATTATTACACAATTTTATGGAGCAAGCACAGCATGATCTCTTGTACAGAAAAGTAATTTTTTTCCAGAACTGTATCACCTACATCAGAGGTCTTGGCAGTTTGAAACACGGCGCAGGCACCCTGTATATAAAATATTTGGTTGCCAGTCAACCATGTGTAGGGTGTCCTATGGTGCCATGTTTAAAAGTGATTGTAATGGTGTAACCTACTGTAGGACTATAACATGCTAAGCCATTAAAATAATTGACAGATTCATATATTTATAGCTAGGTTGTAGTTTTTGTTAATGTACTGTATATCAGACATTTATTTGGGCTCTTATTTGGAGGACCCCCTGTAGTACCTCTGACGACCCCCTAGGGGTCACACACCCCCTGTTGAAGACCTCTGACCTATATTACACAAAGTGGGTTGCTATGTACAAGTGTGCTCCTGCCCTCAAACACTGCTCTTATGTTGTACTTAACCTGATATTGTCCATTCGCGAACATTTCTCGAAATATCTCCGCAGAAATTTCCATTATATTTTTATGTCATCAAATTGCAGTTGCAAAGGCTTTAGGATAATGTACACATATTTATCATAGCAACATGTTCATGCCAAAAATGTATTGCATGTGTTTTTATTTTGTTCATTGTTATCAAACTTTTACAGTATACAGTATGAGTGTGACTATAACTGACAGTGTTCTAAGGACAGGAGAGTATCATGCCACATGTCAATACCACACTGGGATATGGGAGATGATAGATACAGACTCAAGAATTGTCAGATATTATGATGAATATGAATCTGTAACTAAATTATTGTTCAAACACAAATCCCTATTGGAATGACAATGTATTTCCCACGTCTAAGTGAAAGTATGAAATATGAACGCATAAATGTAAAAGAAATAAGAAATATTAAACCACATATTTGATCCACAAAGTATTCAATGGGAGGGATCTGAGATCACATCCTGCTATCTCACACAATGTTTTTATCCCTAGGCTACAAAACACAATTTAGCTAATGAAAATAAATGTATTAAAAATTGCCTGATTCAGTTGTCATGTTATTTTAGGTGCAGCAAAATGCTCTCACCCAATCTCGCCCTCTCTGTTTACGGTAGTACAGGCTACAGTCACCTTGGTTCAAATTAACGCAAAATTTACATTTGGCGCCTGTTAGATATTGATAAAAATGTTTAACACTATTGCATACATACTAGTGTCTAGAGTCTAGACGATCCTAATAAAAAGTATTATATTTCTTACTTTGCAAGTCATGCAGACAGAACGGATGAGACACAAGCCATAATATGCGACAACGAACCATTCTAGGGTATGTTGTTGCCTAGACAACGCACATAACTCACAGATATCTACGAACATTGTGTATGATGTAAACACGTTAGTGCAAGCATTCCCGGAAGCCATAGAGAATGCATTGCAGAGCCTGCATTTTGGAGAAACGATTTTTAACATGAACGTATATGAGAGCGATCGGGCTGATTTTCATCCATATAATCACCCTAAAAGAGGCGGGACGCTATACGTACTTCACAGAACATTGGACGCTGATTGGATTAGGATATTTAGAGGCAGGACAGTCAGCTTGCGTTACACTGGTCAAGTATGAAATTCTCTCTTCTCTCTTTCTCCCTTTGGTGGTGCATCGCCCAATCGCCATAAGAAACAAGCTGTCCCTGGAGCCATGGCTGTGAGGAAATATCAGATTATTTTTTCAGCGCACACACAGAACAGGCAGCTAGCAGACCATGTATAAAAGTGTATATCTTACAATTGCTGATTCCACCTTTAAGACATTGAGAAATAGAAGAAACACAAAAATGGGTATATGTGTTGGACCATGACAGTGTCCAGACGTACAAAATATGTTTGTTGTGTGTTATCAGCTGATACAGCATATTTTGAGTCAGAATATAGACGTAATTAAGTTGGGCCATGTACTGTAAGAACTGTGTGTGTCTATGCTCAAGGCTGTGTGAGGAGAAAACATGGGAGTGAAGGCATCTCTTCAACTTGGGATCTGGGACTTGGCGTATCGCACAGGACCTTGGGGAAGGGAGGCGAGCCTTTAACAGAAGGGTTGTCCTCTGTCTGAGAACACACAAGCTCTCTGAAGCCCTGTCTGAAGCGGGTGGAGAGCAGGTTGTAGATGACGGGGTTGACTGCAGAGCTGAGGTAGAAGAGAATGCCAGACACGATGTGGACACACTGATAGATGTCATACATCAGGTCAGTCCATTGACTGATTGAACTCCACAGGAATCGCTCGATGTGAAAAGGGGCCCAGCAGACTCCAAACACTGCCACGACGATAGCTGAATGATTTATAAAAGAGAATTTGCAGCGGTTTGCATTACAATTTTCACAATTTTCTACCTTCCTGTACTCCATTGTAACATTGTCACATAATCCTAAATAGGGCTGCATGATTCTGGAAAAAATCATAATCACGATTTTTTTGGTCAATTTTGTCACGATTACTCATTGACTTTGAACATACTGTACGTTGCATTTACAATCAAACAGTGAATCAAATCATCAGTGAAAACACACTTAATACTTTTCCTGTGGATCTATTACTTTCACCCCAGCAGGGGCAAAAGTGCGCATACGCATGTCATTCAGAACGTGAGACAAAATAAGAGTTTACTTACAAAACGTAACGTGCAAAATAATAGTATTTCCTTTTGCTATGGTGTTGAGCTGCGTGCCGACATGGTAGTGTTTGGACTCATTGGGGAAGAAGAGTGAGTTTTGCCAGAGATGTTCCATTTCTACATTACGTAATAAATATTCTACAAAAAAGGATGTACAAAGATTCATTGTCAGGAATTAATATAAAACTATGAATTGTTTAATTACAAACCACACTGCCTGAAACTGAACCAGGCATGAGGGCTTTGTTCAAAACTCAATATGAAATTGGTATATTTCAAATAAACTCAAATAGCATACTGTACCAATGATTGCCACAATTATAACAAATGGATGTTAATTGAGCTTGAGAGGTTCAGCTATTTGTCTGGGATGAGAACATTTCACTGGGCAAAGTTAGTCCATTGTAATATGCAGAGCCATTTACTGATTAAAACCAGTCTCTGAAGCAGAGTATTTCATTTCTGCACCAATACAGGTATATGTCATATGTCAGTATGTATATGTCATATGTCAGTGACATAGGACCTATTAACGAGACTACCTCTGTGTGTCAGTTGATTAATAATTATAATAATGTAAGTGGTAAGAAAAAACACAGAATACCGCTGATCTGATTGTTCTTATTAGTCTAATCAACTTAGGTAATTAAAAGGGCACACATAATTGAGACTAATGACTTTCCCATAAAGGTTAACCATGTGCCACATTTCAGACATCATCTTGCAAAATCTAAGTAATTTCAATAAAACGTTTTAACGTTATAATACTCACTATTTAGACAGATTGAAGATGTACTGACCAGATTGAACATAAAATACAAAATCAATATTTCATAATTTAACCTTAGCAAATGCCCATCAATACAAATAGGTCTACATACATGTGAGACATTCAACCAAAGGATGCATAATGTAGGTTATGTTATTAAGAATAGTGTACATGCGTAATACCATTCCCGAGAAGAATTAGGAATCTCAACGAATAGATTCCCTCCGAAGAAGAGGCCAACTTAATTTTACCAAAAGTCTGTGTGTTTATTCAATTAAAGTAGCATATGTAATATAAACACATTACATTTGCTTAAATCAACGCTTACCTTAACGCTGATCAGTTTTTGCTTAAAATGTGTTGCGTTCTGTTTTGACCAACGCTTAACTACATCTGTAACAAAATACGATATTTCGTTGAAAAATGTATTAAACTCTTCCAATGTACAAGTAGTGAACGCCGCAGGTGAGGCTTTAGTTTTGCTCATTGATGAGGACGGCTGTGCAAGCTCGCGTCGTCTTCAAGTCAAGCAGTGAAGCGATGGATTCTTGGATAGACCGAGTGCAGTAAGTAGTGGGAGGAGGGGCCTCACTATTGAAGCGCATTAAGGCTACTTTTGATTCATTTAGGAACTACATGAGAAGGCTTGTCTAAATTATAATGAACTACATGCACAGGCTTGTCTAAATTATAAGTGTGTGTGTGCGTGTGTGTGTGTGTGTGTGTCCCTTGCCAACAAGTAGCCTGCACTATTTTGTATAGCACATTGTTCTTGTATAATTACACATTGTATAATATAGCCTACCAACATGGCGGAATTAAAAGGTAAGAATGAAAACAAACATCATGGCTGAGAAATAATTTCACAGCAAAACCAACAATGAGGATAAAAGTTTTCATCCTCATTGTTGGTTTTGATGTGAATTTATTTATTTGTTTTTATTAAAAACACAAGCACAATCATTTGGAAAATAAACAATAAGCAATTAATCAATAATGCAATAAATAAAATAATAATGTAGCAACTATTTACGCAGGCTAACGAAAAGCATGTTTGAATAAAAACATTTGGAATAATAATAATAATAATAATAATAATAATAATAATAATAATAATAATAATAATAATAAAAAATAAAAAATAAAAATAATAATAATAATAATAATTAACACGCGTCATCAAAATATCACAAGAGTCTATGGAGTGTAATATAAGGTCATATAAAGACATTTCACAATGTGTGTGTAATAGCTTGAAAAGCAGGGTCACCATGAGATTTATAGTGGATTTGAGAGACAGCTAATCTGCAGACCTAAGAGCTTGACTTGGCATGTACTGGATAAGAAGGTCAGTGATATACTTAGGTGTTGGAACATGCAGGGCTTTAACGGTTAGCAGCAATATTTAACATTTGATGTGAAATTAAATTAGGAGCTATTGCAAAGAGGATGAAATTTGTGTGATATGTGATTCCTTGTCATTTCTGGCAGCTGCATCTTGGACAATTTGAAAGCAGTTCAGGGATGTTTGATTTAAACTGGTAAAAAGAGCACCTATTTAGCAATGTTCGTCAGTTGGGAATACTGTAACATGAGCACATAAGCTTACTAACATAGCGAAGGGTGAGAGCCAGACTTCACTGTAGTGAAGTTTTGGGTGAATGTATATTTAAAGCTATTGATGAGCTCTTTCTACTGCCAAAAGGGCACAAGTGAATTCCTAATATAGTTAGAGTTAATCATTAAAAACTAAAATACATAAATACTGAAAATACTAAGCCGTTGGTGCCAATTGGGCATTTCTCAATGCCCAATTGGCATTGAGAAATGTATATTTGGAAAGCATGTGGTAGGATTTTCTGTTATATTTTATGTAATCACATTATATTGTTGTTTCTTTTAAACTATGGAATTAATTGTTCATATTGTCATCAGATGGGTCCATGCATTTATATGAATTGGATAAAAAGTTGTTGCCAAAAAGGCACATTAAAATGTTGTTTTGGCCCTCCTGTGAAGTTATAGAAATGTCACTTTTGGTTCTCACCAAACAGAACCAAATCTGATAAGGGTGACAGCTAGTTTTCTGATATTATGTTGAACACAATCACTCAATGATCCAATGTTGTTTGATCATTGATTCAATTATAAGTACCTTCAGTCTTGTTTGAATTCAACTGAAGGAAGCCATCCAGTTATTTATAACATCCAAACATTCATTTAAACTGCACACTACAACTAAATACATCACGCAATACCACTGAATATCATAAGCATAACATTTACAAGCGGCAACACCACTAATAACCTGTGTAAGGTGTATGAAGAGAACAGCATATAGCTGTGGTCACACGTCAGAGCTCTGTCTGACGTTATTCAGCAATAACAAAATATGTATCTTAAAATGTAAAATGTATTGACATGAAAATGTTTGATTTTTGTTTTGCAC
>JAODUK010027063.1:1378-13152 GCA_027564635.1 Typhlichthys eigenmanni
AATAGAAAGGCACTACACTCAGGTGAGGGCCAATAGAAAGGCACTACACTCAGGTGAGGGACAATACAAAGGCACTACACTCAGGTGAGGGCCAATAGAAAGGCACTATACTCAGATGAGGGACAATACAAAGGCACTATATTCAGGTGAGGGCCAATAGAAAGGAACTACACTCAGGTGAGGGCCAATAGAAATGCACTACACTGAGGTGAGGGCCAATAGAAAGGCACTACACTCAGGTGAGGGCCAATAGAAAGGCACTACACTCAGGTGAGGGACAATACAAAGGCACTATACTCAGGTGAGGGCCAATAGAAAGGAACTACACTCAGGTGAGGGCCAATAGAAATGCACTACACTGAGGTAAGGGCCAATAGAAAGGCACTACACTCAGGTGAGGGCCAATAGAAAGGCACTACACTCAGATGAGGGCCAATAGAAAGACAGAGGGCTGTATAGGCAAAAAAACACTAGATTCTTTTCTCAGCAGTGGTCCGTGAGGAGATATTCACTGGATTTGACCACAAGTGTATTAGCTTCCAATCACTGAGCCCACCTTTAAGTGCAGTGTAAAGCTTTCCTCTGTGTTCCAGATGGTGTGGGCGTCTACCAACAGAGTCGGCTGTGCCGTCCAGACCTGCTATAACATGCTGGCCGGGGGATCCTGGTGGAGAGAAGCCACGTTCCTCGTTTGCAACTATTCACCCAAGTATGTCTGTTTCTTTGTTTATCTGACTTGATTGACTGAGGGGCGTTTCTGTTGAGAAACAAGCTACAGTGATCTTCCCGTTATTGAAGGTTTCTGAACCAATATCTGTTAGTTCCATGCTACATCAGCCTTTTAACTACTTGCTTCCATGTTTACAGACTCGTATTTGGTTTATCAAACTTCAAATGACAAACCTCAGACACTATTTATTATTATTATTATTATTATTATTATTATTATTATTATTATTATTATTATTATTATTATTATTATTATTATTATTACTTCATAAGCACAAGAACACCATTAATTAGCCATATCACAACACAGATCATTAGTAGCCAGTAGCCTTTTTTGGTTATGTCACCATGTCACCATGACAGCAAACAATTACGGACAAAGAAATCAAAACAGACCCAAACCTAAAAACCAACAAGTTCAACATTAACACACGTGAGACAGCGCTCCATTGGGGACGTAAGCGATCGGCAAACTGAGGCGGGCGCACGCCGTTACACTGTGATGAAACACTAGCCTCGTGAGACCATCCTGATCTCACAAGCTTCAGTTTAACTTCAGCGTGAGAATCAGTCAAGAAAGCCAAGAAATCCTTGGGACTTAATCTGAGTAGCAACTGATCTGACCTGTTGCTATGGGCGTGGTTTAGGGGTGCCGGCAGCAAAAACAACCTGGAAAAACAACAAAAACAGATCCAATCAAGTGTGTTTTGAAAGTGACAAACGGTTTCTAATGGACGGCTCCCCAGGTGGACTTGTCTAAGTAACAATGCATCGTGCATGTCGGGTTAATGAAACACATACCATCAAATGCAATGCTGACTTACTGTACAACACTTAATAAAGTTCAAATGTTAACGTTAATGTTAAAGGGGGCACCCTCTCAGCCCCTCCCTCCCCTCGCTCAGCTCCTTGACTACATTCTAGTGCAGTGGATGGAATCAGGCTCCCCATATCTAGCTGGGGAAGAAGATGCACTTGAATGCAGTTGATTGTATTTCATTGTTCTGTTGGCCACCCAGGGGAAACTGGCTGGGAAACGCACCCTATCGCGTGGGCATTCCTTGCTCGGCTTGTCCACCGGGCTACGGAGGCTTCTGCAGCAGAAACATGTGCTTCCCCTCGCTGCAGACCAACTACATGCACTGGTTTAAGTGAACATACAGAGAGAGTGGAAACAGACGGGGTGCAACGGACGGGCGCGTCCACCTTTGACTTTTGGAAGGACGGGTTGGGTGGGGGGAAGACGTTTCACCCTGTCTCCAGAACCATCCAGCGTTCCATGGTAGTCAATGGGGAGGTCCACGGATTTCAACATACTATGGTATTTTGAGTATATTACATTAGTTGGTACTTGGGAATTAATCAATTAGACCAATCTGAGGCCACAATGGTGTTTTGGCAGTTATGGGGTTAATTGACTTTGTTTCAGGCCATGCATGGTAGATGTAGCTGTCTGGGGGCTGGGATGGGGGCTGGGATGGGGGCTGGGATGGGGGCTGCCTACATCAGCCTCTACAGTGCCATTAGTGACACGCCCACTTAATAAACCATTTTTGCTTCCTTTGAACTGCATTACAATGCCCATCTTGTTATTGTTCCAATATCTTTGACATTTGATAGTAGCTATTACCTAAATAAGCACAAGTTACTTGAGGCTAACACTTAGCCTCAAGTGTTAGCCTGAAGCTAAGTTTAGGAAGACAGTTTTACATGTAGACTAAAGGCCGCCGCCCACTGGCAGCGTCGATCGGCAGCGTGTCAAAAAATTATATTAAAAATGTTCAAATGAACTGGTTCTAAAATCCCAGCGTCACTTGACATGCGTCAATGCCTTCGGTGGGCAGCGGCCTTTACTGTAGTGCTGTTTGCACAAGTGTGATATTTCTCAGAGTTTCTCAAAATAATTTATCATGTACAAATTTGCGATTTCACGTAATGGCTTGAAAGTGGTTGATAATGTTGGCATATTTCCATAATGCAGTTTCCCTGCATATGCAATGACTTTAATTAAGAGGCACAACAGCTGCATGTGGAACAATTATTATACTATACTTTTTGAAATAAAATAATTAACTTTATTCATTCACATCATTGGTTAGTCTAAGTAATGTGAATTTTCCTGAGGGAATTATTTCCTTTTATGTGGGGGTCTGATCATTTATGGTTTTAAAATTATTTCTTTGTACATGGCAGTATGGCCATTCTGAATGAAATGTCCATACTGATATTGCATTGGACACGTATGGTTTAATTGTGGAACCCAATATCGCACATTTATAAAATGTAACGTGACGGTAGTATGATCATGCTGTTTTGTTCAAGACACTTTCATTCTGTGATTTCAAACTGCATATATTAGCCCATGAAAGTAAGAGTTCTATCTATATTTTCTATATTTTCTATACTATCTATAATATGTTGTACTAATTTAAAATAAAAAATGTAAATGTATTAGTTATAAACTAATATGTGTATTTTCATATATGTTTTACATTACAATTCCTATTTCCAGAGCAAGAGCCTCAAGTGTACTTTGTATTTGTGATATAGCTGCATACAATTTCAGTGATTTGTATGACATATGAATGTTTACCAAATGTCAACTTTAAGTTCCAATCTTGCTCATGCTAATTCGGTGGCTGTATTACTACTCTTGCAATAGATGGCAGCATTTAGCTACTGCAGGAAGAGAAACGTGTCTAAACTGCCTGTTTCTTTTATCTTTTCTTTTTGTTTCCAGTAGAAAAATGTGTTGAATATCAAGGAACTTCGAATATAAGGCTTTAATAGCTGTGAACTGAACGTGCAACAGCTAAAGCATGTATTGTTTGTGGAAATAAGGACAAAAATTGATTTCATATCCAGCAGAGTGTGAAAATGACAAACTAAATTGCACAGGGAGGTGTAACAGGCAATCTTTTTTATTCTATTTACATAAATATTTATTCTGATTAGCTTTGAGGTGGCAAATGCCTCTGGGTAAAGTACTTTTATCTTCATGTATTTTAATACACAGTTACCCTGAAAAGTATCCTCAGCAAGACACCAACTCTCTCAAGATTATAGAAGTCAATTTATTGCAACCTAGGGAAGGCCAAAACTAATCTGGCAGCACTGTTGTGGAAACCATTTAACCTCAAACAAAAGTGATTTTCAAGATAGTCTGTGATTGTACATAAAACACTTGTTGTCAAAGTCAGTGAATGTCTCCTCACAATCCACTAGCGGCCTGTTCTGTGTGAGAGAATGTAATCTGGTGTTCCTACACAGCCCTGGCTTTGTATGGGAACACAACGTGGTGCAGAGCGCACCACGTTGTGTTCCCATACACCATATTCCTGCCACCGGGGTGCACTTTCTCAGGGCCAAATCACAGATATCTAAGGTAGCTTGTTCCATCAGCTGATAAACCACAGATATCTCAGGTAGCTTGTTCCATCAGTTGTTGGGTTTTCTAACAAAATGTTGCTATTGCTCAAACTTTAACAAAGAATCAGTGCTTATATTCATGGTGATGGACAACTAGTGTATGTTATATGTTTGAATAACTTTATTTATGAATCTAATCTCATCTATCCCAGCGTTGACAAAGAGTGTCTATTTTGCATGGTGGCGATTCAGTGGGAACACCATGAAGGGAGAGTTGTTTTTGTTGTGATCTATAGTTCCAATATCAACTCGAATATATTTTTCCAGCATCAACAAGTCCACCTTTAACTGATGGACACCGTATATACATTAGACAAACATTAGACAACTAAACTGAGATCATGATTAGAGTAAACAACTTAATAAAAATGAAAAAACCACTTTAACATGATGAATGAGTTTAATCAGTTTGAAAGACGTCCCACTTTATAACAAGCGTTGCTTCATTAATTAGATTCTAAGATACTACATGTTTTGGTATGTGTGTCATAACCCAGATGACAGTTGAAATTTCCGGCCATCAGATGAGTTGAATAAGTGACGTAACACTGTCAATGTTTCCTTGAGCAGGGCATCTGGCCTAAAGTAGCCTAATATTGTATTATTATTATTATTATTATTATTTTTACCGAGATCTAATATCAGTCACAATATGATTTGACATGTGGAATGAGGCTTGTTTATCATTGTTATTCCTTTATGTCACGAGACAGTTTGTTTGTTGACCGTCTGTGATGATGTCATCAAACCTTGGCATTGAGCTGCTTTACCAGCCAGCATTCTCAAACTGCTGGATATCCATGTTCTCATGAAGCCTATCAGATCCATAATAATATGCGTAATGGGCTGTCCTTGTCTTGTCACGATCAGGCAGTGGTGGAACTAGAGTTTTAGCTCTGGGGTGGCCAGGGGGTGGCCATAGCTATTTCAGGGGGTCCCATAGACCATGACCATTAGTGTGTAACCCTAACCTGGCATATAAAGAGCATGAATACATCCTGTGATTGCTTATTTGAAGTAGACGTGATAATTACCCTAACCCGGAGTTCTTTGGGCAGAGTGTGGTCCACTGAACATGTTATGAATAACTATAGAGTTCAGACCTGCAGCTCAACTTTCTTTCTCACACAGTATTGTATTCACATAGGCCTACTCTGTATTGAAAACACTTGGTTTTCATGAATATATAAGATGGGCGTATGGATATCCTACATATTTCATCACATAACATATATACACATAACAAACGACAACAACAGTTAGTAACATATTTACATTTACAGTACCATATGCTTATTTATGTAATAGTTACTATCAAGTGTGTTATGTCTGATATCAGAACCCTCTCAGCTACAATTGGAATACTATCACAAAATATTGCTCAGAAACATAACTCAGTGTTTATGTTTTTAAAACGCAATAATACCGCCTAATATTTTGTGTTTTTACTATGTAAAAGATCGTACCCTTGTGTATATTTTTGTTTGAAACATGTTAATTGCTCCATGTCTTAACTAACTTTCCAACTCTTCTTAGTTCAAATGAAAATACAAAAATTATTTTAATACAGTATTATGTTCAATAATGTGTTTCTGCTCTTATTTATAAGCCATGAGTTTCATGTGGTATGCTTTTGTCTATTTATTTGTCTTTTTACTATCAAAATGATACAAAGTTGTACCTTTATTTTTCAGGGTGTATTTTTATGCTTTTAGGCGAGAACTTTTCGAGACAGCTTTGGCGTTGTCTGGTGCAACACCTGTTATGCCAAATAACACATATAATATATCGTTCTCTTCAGCGGATTGTCTGGAGTATGTTTAAATGCACCGTGAGATTTTAACCATTCTGAAGATATATGAAATATATACTATGCTGTTTCAGCAACATTTGAAAGAGCATAATGCAAGGCTTTTAGCTGCTGTTATGATGAATAATACATAACATATACCCTTCTCTTCATCAGAGTATCTGGATAATGGGGTAAAAACCGTGACTTTCCTTCTGTTACCGTTCGGAATATATAACACAAAATATAAACCCCTGCCGTGAATATAAACATAAGAGAATCTATTATGCAAGGAATATTTTATGTCTGAATTCGTATAGCCTCTATGATGCCAAAAAATACAATCTATATAACAATATATCCTGCCTTTTTTATATGAATTAAAAACCCTGTTAGTTCCAAGTTCAGCGTTGTGCCATGCGTTTATGTCCTAAGCCACAGCTCAAGCATTACATTAGTGACACTACTTAATATACAGCAGACTTTCCAGAAATGTTCCGGTTGAGGTAATTTAGACATCATTCGTAATCCATCGTATCTGTTTGAAGCACCTTTACTGGGACACCAGATTAGGAACATGAAGGGAAATGTTTTCATTAATTTCGTGGTTGGCTTAATGATATATCTGCATTGCCTCAACCATCAATAGCAGTGTGACAGATTTTTATTTAAAGTTCAAGATTGCAGCTGTTTAATACAAATGATTAAAGGACATGAATTATGTAGAGCCAATTCCACAATAGTTTGTCATTTAATAACTACCCTATCGCTGTTCAGAAACACTGACACAGCATTGCATGGGTAAATGGGTGGTCACAACTGTCAAGGAAAGTGAAGTGTCCAATTTGCTCAGGGTGAGATAATGTGCCATAATGTAATCATGAATAAAGGTTACTGTTGTTACTGTTAGGAAGAGTAAGAAGGCCTCAGCGATAAGCTGTTGACTAACTTCTAAAGAGAAGTGGGGAGGAGTCCATAAAAAGTGCCGGAAAGACGGGAACATGGCAGTTCTCGTCAATGCGTGACGGGCGACCGTGGTTTTATTGGCTCCGGTGCAGACCCCCGAAGGAAAGACTTCGGAACAGATGGTTGCCATGGCGAACAAGGTTGGTGGCGGTTTCCTCCTGTCCTTTGTCTTACAGCTCGGCTCGCACACTCCGTAATGGAGCGCAGCAGGGCAGTTGGTGGGCGGAGTAGATGCTGCTGTCGCACATGAGCACACTTGGTCCAGGACTCTGTGGAAGTGTGGGTACTATGTCACATAAGCACCTCTGTGCTAAATGTGTGATACTAGACACATGTAAGCTCAACACCCACTTTCGGGAAGGGATACTCTCGATTTCCATTGGCTGTTAGCATTGCCAATCACAAATATGTATTTTCCGGTGCAACGTAAGTAAAGACTGGCTCTATGAGACTAGTGGAAGCGTTACCCCAACACGATAAAGGCTACTTGGCAATGTTGCTCTCTGTGACGAGACCGCTTCCAGCAAGCTTCCTCTGTTCCTGGCGAATACGTGAATTGAAGTTATTGTACTTTTTTTAATTAAAAGATACAATCTTCAACTTCCACTAGTCACTTAATTTCTCTGTCTTGCATGACATGTTATGTCATCATGTAAGCCTACTCTATGGACAGCGTTTGCAGGCCAGGCACATGAACATGATAATTTAAAGCTCATAAATGCATGTATAATACTGTACATGGTATACATAATATAATAGATACATGGATTTTCTGTTGATACCTGCTAAATTCTACAATAATGTATTAAACCGCTAGAAAAAATATGTACATTAATCCTTTAATCTCAAAGTAAAGCCTTTCATCAGATCTCTTGCAAAGTAGGAATATTCAGATCTTTTTAATCCATTATCTAACATTAACAATGTCTAACAATCCAATTTTAGGGAAATCTATTATACTTTATGTAATACAAGTGGTTATCAATATAAGATGGGGTTTAGTCTTTGTGGTGGAGAAGCTATTAAAGCTAGTTTCAATATTAAAGGGGTGAGAGACAACGTGGATCAATTTGTATGTGGGAACAAATAGTTATTGATACAATAGCAGGCTCTTTATTTTACTTGTGTGTGTTCTACAGGCGCAGCTAGAATTAGCTTCAGTTGACTCGATCTCCGCACAATAGCTCATCGGGGGGGGGGATCAAATGTTGAATATCAACGCCGTTTCACCAGGGGATCATTTGATAGTGTTGGACCAATGCCAAACCAGTCATACAGTATTGCCTTGTTGGCAATGTAACTAATGCTGTCTGCAAATAATTTAATATCAGACATCATTATGAATTCAAGTATTTTTAAAGTGGCTTCTCCACCTTAGACTAAACAAACGCATACCACCACAACATAAAATCCCGTCTACAAGCAGATTGTGACTTTTCTCATCGTTATTGAGGTATGCGTCACTACACAATTTCTTAAGCTTCATAAGTCAAATGTCCAATTATGGGCAGGGTATTTTAATATGTAGTGCAAATACTTAGGTTCAAAAGTCCACAATGAAATTGAAATCTCGAAATATATTTTGTTTGCACGTTTTGTGTGTTGTTTAATTTCCTCAAAATGAAAGGAAATTATGTGCAAACACAATTTCCTTAGTTTAATATCCTAAACATAATTTCCTTTAACACATATTGTATGTTAAACACATGCATGTGAAGGTTAACACTATAGCCATTGATCAAACAGTGAACACATTTCCTCCTGGGTATCAATTTTTGTGCTGTACAGGAAAACATTGAATACATTAATTTAACAAATAAGAATTACAAAAATACCAAACGCCCTAATTATGTAAATAATACAAATAGAAGAATTACATAAATACAAATAACAAGAAACAAACAATAACAACAAACATGTAATGCCAACTCAGCTAGGATTAAGAGCCTGAGAGAAATGGTGTGTCTTTAGCAGTGACTTAGAACTACGATGTAAAAGCTCACTTAATGAGGGGTGAGATCCATTTAAACCCTTAAAGACAAGCAACAGAATCTTAAAATCAATCCTGAAGTACAGGAAGCCAATGAAGGGAGGCTAACATGAGAGGTGTTATATGTTCCCGTTTCTTTGTGGCAGTCAAAAGGCGAGCTGCTGAAGAGCTGAAGGCGGTTTAAAGATGCCTGCTCTACTCCCAGGTATAACGAGTTACTATAATCTAATGAGATGTTATAAAAGCATGGAAACTGTCTTTGGGAGAGAGATAGGTCTTAACCTTTGCCAACAGTCTCAAGTTAAAGAAACTTGACTTGACCACGGTACGGACCACGATAATACTCCATTTAGTCACTTCATTTAATAACAAATCAAGCTTTGATACATACAGTCTGTTCGACTGTCAGGAAATGCTTGGTCTGTCTTTGTAGGTGAGGTCAAGTACATTTTTGTGGATTTGTGAAAGAAAGCTAAAGAAGACTAAAAAACAAAAAACCATGGATAGTTCTTGTTCATAAAAATGTATACTGGCATGTATTTCATTCTGAACATCCACATGAATATAAACAGCCAGATGTGTAATGGTGGTCGGCTTGTTAGCGCTTAGTGCATGGCAGCTCTACCTTATAGCATACCTTGTAGAGAGTCCACTCGCTATACTATACATGGCAGAGTGGGATTCCTGTCCCGGGTGGGGACGGACCCTGGTTACACTGGTGCCTTGACCCGGATGAGAGTGAGATTGAGTGCAATGGTGGTCAGCAGGTAGGCGCAGGACCTCACTCCGACACCTCAAAGGGTTGGGACGGACCCCAGATGTATTCAGTAGACAGTACTACTGTAAACGTTGACTAAACTGTCCGAAAACCCACATACTTCCTCTGCTGTCATTCCCATGGACATTACAGTAGCGTGGGCGTGGTGGTGAGGCAGGCCAGGTCTCTCATGATACGTCGACTGTGGATTGTCTACGATGAACCTTAAAGTCATTCTAGGGAATGCTTGCTAACTTCAAATTGAAATCAAAACTTCCTTCAATGCCATAGCCTGCTCCCTCAGAATCTCCACACCCCACTCATTGGAAATGCATTCCGAAGGATGGGAAATTGTTTTGTGTGCCATCTGCACCACTTCGTTTGTGTTGATATTACAGAGCCAGGGCTGTGTAGAAGTACCGGATTATTATTTCAGCACGCACAGAGAGTGCTACGCTAGCGACCCTCTGGGAGATGGTGAATTTGACAAAAAAGTGTATTTTCTTACAATCATTTAATGTACCTTTAAACCACTCACACAGTAGTGTCTGTGGATCATGGCGAAGGGTCAGATTATCGCCGGGGAAAGTATCTCACCCTCTGTGGTGCACACGGGTTCTCAGACCACACGACATCTTCCTAACGAGATGCCGCGATTGGTGCCCTTCCCCACAATACCCCCAGGAGGCTGCGCTTTGATCGAGACAATAGAATAATCGCCAAGACAACGGGAGACGTTCCTCGAGCGTTGACGCCGGGCCCCTCAATGGTCCTTGAGCGCTAATGGATTTCTATTTGAGTCAGATTGATTCCGCTGGTCGCCATTCGAATACAACTGAATGAGCAGCGCAGATCTGCACACAGACGTTGTTTGATTGGTCGTGTGTGGAGACAAGAATATCTCACCTGGCTGGCGGTATCCATCGACGTCTGGCAGGCCTGAGTCTGCTCACACACACACCGCTACTGTTTGTAGTGTAGGCTCGGCTGGTGTGTGTGTGTGTGTGTACAGCGTGAGAATGTTGTCACCCAGTCATTTCATTAGTGATTTCACAAGATGGGCGATTCGGACTCGCTGCTGGGAATTGTTTGTCTGTCAAACTGTCTTTTCCAGTGCATGTCTGCCTTTGTTCTCGTCTCGCTCAGGCTGACAGTTGTCCGCCCACTTCACTACGGCCTCGGAGCGACGGCACGCTATCATACTGGGGCACAGCCTGCCGCTTTGTCAGTTGGTCTTCCAGCCAGCGCGCCGGCACACAGTAGACCCCTGCACCCCTCTACTGGCCGCCCGCTCGGCTAGGACAACAACAAAGGGCAGCTTGTGTGTGTGTAACTCGTACAGTGATGTCATAACCTCTGCTCCGGACGGCATTACTTCATAGTTTGAAATGTTGCACACACATCCTTTAAAACGAGATAACATTTCTGTTAAACCCCTTAAAGTTATGGTCAGCGATTGTAAGCAAGTGCACTTTTTGTTAAACTGAGCGAATGTAACCTCCTCACAGTTGCTAGCTGCCCGTTGTGTGTGAGTGCTGGTACAACTAATATGGCGTGGTGCACAACACTATCTCAGCCTTGCGTTTCCAATGTGTGGGGTAGGGCTTCTGTGGGAGCACCCTATGGCATTGAGGAGAGGGGCATTATTGTTTTGATCCAGTTGAAATATCAACAAGTTTTAGAATTACTGACTACACCTTTAACTGCAGCTAACTTCTGAAATGAAACATGAAACAAAGCTGTTGATTAAAGAAAGAAAGCCTTGTGTTGCCGTGGGCACTTTGGCTGCAAGACACTGTGCACGCTGAATGCCGTAACGTAATCAACACCAAAAATTCAAAGGGGATCAAATACTGCCCACCACTGTTGCTAGGTTACACAGCTGCAATTTAAATGGCTGAGCGTCCAGTGGTCAACCAGTGTTTGTGTGTGTGCTTGCCCATGTGTTTGCTTGGGGTGGGAAGGCAGGGAAGCGGGGGGGGGGTCATCTGGGTCTGATGGGACCACTTGGCTTTGTAGATGCACTTTAGTCTCTCCAGTTGATCAAGCTGTGAAGCAGAGAGGTGTTAGATATGAGACCAAGGCAATATCCTCAGCTTTATCTGTACATGGCT
>JAODUK010027063.1:13745-23899 GCA_027564635.1 Typhlichthys eigenmanni
TGTGGAGGTTCTTGAAATGCATGCGCATGACCATAGCTGGTTTAGTACATAGTGATACGTAGGCCAGACAAAAAAGTCTGAGCTTCAGATTGACCCACCAAGCTCAAGGTTCTATAAATCTTAACAGTTTCTGTTACGTTTTTGTGTTCATTTTAGTAGTATAGTATATATAGTACATCTTTTAACTGTTTGACTTGAGTAGCAACAGCATGATAATGGACTATTCAAATAACTGGATCAACCTGAAATAGTATAGGCCTTAAATTGTTTTAGGAGAAGTGCCAGTTTGCCCGGAGTTAAGTCAAATATTTGGGACATTGTTTCTGGCGCTTCAAAGAATGAAGCTATGAGAACTTGGCCTCAGCCCACAAATGTTAAGGCCTTGCGGTCTTTTCTGGGTTTCTGTAGTTATTCTAGAAAATTATCCTCCAATTTCTCATCCATTGTATGCATTTCACCAACTGTCACTTTGCCAAGAGTAGTCAAATATTTGGGACATATAATTTTTGCTGAAGAATTATCACATCATGTCACATCATTATAATGTTGCCGCTGTGAGAACTTGGCCATGAATGTTAAGGACTTGTGGTCTTTTCTGGGTTTCTGTGGTTATGAGACATTTAATCCATCCATTGCACACCCCCTTATTGACCTGACCAACGGCTGTCCCCCAACTCAGCCAAGAAAGAAACCCAAAAATAAGTAAAACAATTATGAATACAAGGTCATAATTGCTTATAATAAGTAAATAAATCTGCCAATGGAACAAGTGAAAATTTGCTTGTAAGATTTCTTGAAATAAAACATTATATCTGGATAGTTGAGCTCTTGTAAGGTAATTGTGTCTTATATTACGTGTAGTTAGATATTTTTACTATAAATTAAAAATGTTTACACAAATCATTCAAAATTCAAGTTCAAAGCAAACACGTTCAAAGCAAACACGTTCAAAGCAAACGTTCGCCAATTCTAAACGCACCTCAGGTGAACAATGAATATGACAAGAGAAGACTAGCACAGGACAGGGATCATGGGATGGACGGACGGAACATTACGATAGAACCAGACAATCTGCGATCAGTGACAATATGTGCAGATTGTCACAGATCATTTTACGAGGTACTTTACAGCCAGATTCACATATGATTAATAACATTCTGGTTAATCAAGAAGCTATTACGCTTGGCAAGGATCAGGAAGTCCCGCACATCCTCATATCGCTCACAGGGAGATCCTCACCCTGAAAGGTTCAACCGAACTCTTTGGTCCACGCTTGGCACTTTGAGTACAGACAAGACAATGGAGCCATGCATGTCGGACATCCATCCATCCATCCATCCATCCACTCATCCATCTTCATCCGCTTATCCGTAGTCGGGTCACAGGGGCAGAAGCTCCAGCAGGGGACTCCAAACTTCCCTTTCCCGAGCAACATTAGCCACCTCTGACTGGGGGATCCCGAGACGTTCCCAGGCCAGTGTGGAGATAGAATCTCTCCACCTAGTCCTGAGTCTTCCCCGGGGCCTCCTCCCAGCTGGACGTGCCTGGAACACCTCCCAAGGGAGGCGCATGTCAAACACACAGTTCATGCCAATAACAGCACAAAGTGTAGACCACAGGGTTTTCACCTGGTGAATGCAAATGGCATCCATTTTTATGATGCAGCTTTATGGGGCTAATTACAACTCCAGATCTGTGTTTGCCCATATGGACCTGGTCAACTAATTAAATCTACCAGGCGTGCATCTAGCTTATCGCTCGGTTTATACGTGTGTACGCTTAAAATTAATTCCATAACCGAGCTAGAGGGACTGTGTTACCGCGGTGACAGCGACCACCTGGACAGTGTCTAAACACACACAGCGCTTTAAACGACACTGTCATCCTGTTTGCCAGTGTGACTGAATTAATCTACCTTGACGCTTGCTGTGTTTGTACGTGTGTGTGCGCGCGTGTGTGTGTGTGTGCGTGCGTGTGTGTATAGGAAGGTGTGATAATGGCTTTGGGAGTCACAGCATATCAGTCCGTCCCTTTATTAGACCCTGACTGCGACGAGTAATTAACTTCCCGCCGAGAACATGTATGTTCCTCCAGCAGAGAGTCGTAAAGAGAGATATTAGCAGAGCTAAGGCCATGGGACACAGGTTACTTTAAAAGTGAGTCTGAATTATTTCCCCCTACCTACGTACTACTGTAACTCATTTCATTGTTTTGAATTGTGTGGTTGTGCTTTTACAACAGATTCAAGACATGGCTACAGACGTTTGTTGGGTGAATAAGACTAGTACAGTTTGTATATTTGATTTGTATAAATTAAAATTAGATAAACAAATGCTACAAGCAGATTCCAGAGTGAAATATGAATTTACTTCACACAGCCAGTAAATACAGCATACTGTAAATATTTACAAATTAACCATTTGCACATGCAACGGGTGTGTGAATTTATGTTCTCCCTGTTTTACAGACCACAGGAAGAAGGTTTACCCCCTTGCAGTAGCACTTCCGGGTCAAGGAGGAGAAATGCTGTGCTCGACACGAGTTGGAGGTGGGATGTGAAATATCATAACATATTTTAGGAATCTCACTATAGCCTAGATGGTCTCCTCCTCTTTCACAAACCCGCCAGTATAATATCAATCCACCTATGATGCAAGCTCCTGGCTTTTTAAATGGAATGGGAGGTGACACTCTGATTTGTTTATCGTCTGTTACGCCCAAAACACAAACATGGATAATGAAGACAGTAAGTCCAACCATTTTGAACCATGCGCCCGACACACTGACCGTTTATCTGCCGTTAAAATAGCAAGCGTGGATTTGGACACGTCCTAAATCAAATTTGCTCCTTGCACTTCAGAACGTGCGCTTAGACTGTTAAAATATGGCTCCAAAACTTGAGATACTTAATTGACATCCAACTTCTTCACTTGCAGATGTTAGCAGCTTCCACATTAGTTGGCAAGAGGTTAAAGATGGTTATACACCAAGTATGTATCTGTGTATTTTAGTGTGTGTGTGTGTGTGTGTGTGTGTGGTCCTGAGGCCTGTGGGCTAATAATTAGCTTCACCATCTGTGTGCCATGCGGTGAAACCAGACACAGTCTGACTTAGCCTCTGAGCCATGGCAGCTAAAGTATGCACGTTGTACGCAACTTCTGAAAACCGGATCAAAGTCACCAGAGTTGTCAGAAACTTGTGAAAGGAACTGAAATATATTAAAGCGTTCACATTGAAACTTAAGAAAAACAGGAGGTTAATGTATTTCAGACCAAATTTTCCCATGTTTTCAATCTGCAGGTGTTTATAGCCTGACATTGTGAAATAGCTGGCCCACAATGTACAAAGAATGTAACACACCAACAAAACCACAAACTTACCCAAAACACCATGTTTTTCTTGGTAAATACTGTCTGCACATGATTTGGATACAACAGTATATCCGAGCAAATGTAAACAGTTAATTTCATCTGTTATTTTAAAATTCTTTGCTACGAATTGATACAAATAGAAAACCGTCCCACAGAAAACATTTCCATCAAAAACAGTCAAAAACTTGCTTAGATTGCATTCGTATATAAAGTATGATGTATAGTCATGTGATTATACATTTTTCTTATAGCCCACAATAACTCCAAAACAATGTTCTGCCATACTGACATCTAACACACAGGTTCAAACAACTATTAAAACCAGCCACAGCACTACAATATTGTTTCACAGGCTACGTTAACAATAAGGATACTATACAATTACACCAGCCATATCCTTTTAAGAAATACTTTAAATAAGACATTGTGTTTGCATGTACCTACCGTGATCTTGTACACATAAAGGTACATAATTAATGGTTGTGGAATATCGAGCCCTGTTAATCTTCCCATAAAATGGGTCTCGTCACCGAGGTGACAGTTGGCATCTTTTGTGCAGGAGGGAGCATCATTTCAGCTGAAGGGTTTTGTTTACTAGCCTAGCCAGTGGCATGCACAACCGAAGCCGTGGTCAATCTGTTTGTTCAGGGCGAGTAGCAGTGGAAGCCATTATGGCACTCAGAACATGGAGCATTACTTGTTGCCAGCCTAAGTGCTTCTATAGTTACACCAGCTACAGGTTGCAAAAGCCTGCTCTTCTCCAGGTGTGGTCATCAACATAGAGCACGGGGATGGTTCAGGGAGGCTGGAGACATGTTGAGGGTGAAAGAGCTGTGTGGGGGTACATTAGATAACGACAGTCAAGAGAGAGCGGTGGGAATATAAATATAGAGTATTGGATATTGATAGCAGAGTGGAGTAATGTTCAGTGCAAGCTTCTCAGAAAACTTCTGTAATACTGTGAGTCAGTTGGTTGGATGTTGTGAATATATATCACTGTTGTAAGAGGCTTAGAGATGTTACCAGGCTCTTGTGTTTTTAATTATAACGTTAAAAAAAAGAAAGTACGTTGAACCGATGTTGAAACTCTTGTTTTTCTCTGTAATACAATGATCGAATATGAGACCGTATTATAGGAATCATTATTTCCAGTTAAGCCAAAAAAGCTGCCAATATATACCAGGCTGTTAACATGACAGCAAACTAACTACTAGAACAATGCCTATTTTGCTTCCCCAATCCATTTATTCGGTAACTAAAATGTTCTTCTTGTAAAGAAGACACTTGTACTTTTCTCCAGGCCCACACGTCGCATGGAAACAAACGACACCCTACTCCTCACCCTGGGCAGGGAGACACTTCTGAAGGAAAAAACCTTGATAAGGGACCACAGAGGGAGGAATGTTCTCTGCTCTCATTAGATGTGAGTCCTCATTACCCTGTGACAGACAGAAGGCTCATCCAATCACCTGACAATTATTTTTTGTTATTTCCTGAATGAATATCTGGTTATATCGACCCATTCATTATCAGGTGTCCTGATTCACCTGATTCACCTGAATCAGGTGTGTTGGAGCAGGGAGACGTCTAAAACATGCAGGGCAGGGGCCCTCCGGGACCAGGATTGGGGACCACTGATCTAGGCAATAGCAAGATTCCTAAAATATGTTTATGTAGGTTACACACTAATGATATCTGACATTGTATTATTTTAATTAGTAATCTTATGCATGTTTGTGCGCTCCTGCACGTCTTGTGCAGAGTATGCACTTCGTACAGCCGCTATAGGCGATACTATATTGATAATGCATCTTGCGCTGACGTTAGGCCAGGTTTGTGCTGGTCAATCACGCAATCACTTTCCACTGCCTCAAGATAACAATGCGCCAGATCACAGCTCATGTTTAGACCAACACACCCGCGATGGGTGTGTTTGTATTTGCTATTTACTCAGCTGGACGGGAAAATGGCTACTACATCGTTCTGAAACTAGTAAAGACGCTTGCGTTCCTGCTTTGCGCCACTTTGCGCTGGTTGTAAGATAGGGCCCGTATATAGGTCAGGTTGTCAGCCTATAGTCATCCCTTCAGCTCAAACAACAGGCACACTGAATCAACAAGCTCTTTTTCTCCTAAGAGGCCACATGTTGGTGCAGTTTGTCTTCAGCCTTCAGCTAATTAGTTCCATCCACTGCTTTAGGATGAAGCCTTGTTGAAGGTAAAGTCAGTGATTGTAAGCTTACATTTATTTGGTCTGCTAGCTGTGCATTTTGTGTGCGTGTCTGGTGTTTCTACACAACCCTGGCTCTGTACATGGGAACACAAACAAAGTGGTGCAGACCGCACCACACAACACTGTCCCAGCCTTGGCAATGTGTGTCCAATGGGGGCTTCTGAGGGAGCACCCTATGGCATTGAAAGCAGAGGTGTGTTGATCAACCTCAAATATGAAGTAGCTGACTACTTCTTAAATGTTCCTCTTCGGCAGGTATTCTGACTACCAGTGTCTCCGTAGAAAGCCATTAACACAGTAGTAATTTGAAAAATGAATTGGAATGTCCAGCCTGTCAAAGATGATTAGAAACGTTTATTTGTCATTTATTTTGTGTGGAGGTCTCTGCTCCATCAATGGCAGAGAGCTGGGTGGAATCACCATACGTGCTGGCTGTCTCGGCTCTCAGACCAGGGCTGTATTACATTTTTCTGGCACGATAATATGCATTATTTAGGATTTATAGTTTTTGAAGGGTTGCAATTAGCCTCCTAACGCTTCATAACGTGACCACAGTAATTGACACCAGTATTACTGGAGATAAACTACACAAACAAACTGGACTTTTTCATGTCGTTTTTATTAACATGTTGCTGAAGAACGCTAACCTGACATGCCAGATGGGTTGTTAGACACACGTCAACCTGGGGAGCAATCCATCTAAAATGAAAAGAGGCCACTTTAAAAAAAATATTTGGCTGTTGATTGGATGAAACATATGGGTGTCTGTTGTCTTCAAGTCGCTTTGCCGTCTTCAGGCCTAAACCACGCCCATAGCCCTTTAGCTCTGACCACGCCTATAGCTCTGTAGCCCTGACCACGCCCTGACCACGCCCATAGCTCTGTAGCTCTGTAGCTCTGACCACGCTCGTAGCTCTGTAGCTCTGACCACGCTCGTAGCTCTCTAGCTCTGACCACGCCCGTAGCTCTGTAGTTCTGTAGCTCTGACTACGCCTGTAGCTCTGTAGCCCTGACCACGCCCATAGCTCTGTAGCTCTGTAGCTCTGACCACGCTCGTAGCTCTCTAGCTCTGACCACGCTCGTAGCTCTGTAGCTCTGACCACGCTCATAGCTCTCTAGCTCTGACCACGCTCGTAGCTCTGTAGCTCTGACCACGCTCATAGCTCTCTAGCTCTGACCACGCCCGTAGCTCTGTAGTTATGTAGCGCTGACCACGCCCATAGCTCGGACCATGCCCAAAACTCAGGTTGTTGACACTGACACTGATTGTTTCAGATCAATTGCTGCTCGGATTCAGTCGCAAGACTTCTTTCTCTTTTAAAATTCCCACAGCGGAATTAAATGAAGGTTGTGACTGCTGCCAAATGTTCTGCTGGAACAATGTTGTGTTGTACAACAAGTGTTCTGGGAAACAAGGTTCTGTGGAAGTATGTTGTGTTGTACAGTGTTCTGTGGTACACTGTTCTGTGATAGTGTTCTGGGGAACAAGGTTCTGTGGTACACTGTTCTGTGATAGTGTTCTGGGGAACAAGGTTCTGTGGAACAGTGTTATGTGATAGTGTTCTGGGGAACAAGGTTCTGGGGTACACTGTTCTGTGATAGTGTTCTGGGGAACAAGGTTCTGGGGTACAGTGTATATAGACTATAATAATACATTGTGTGAATATCCAAAGAAAAACAAATGTCAACCAATTATTAAAACAAACAACAACATCAAAGTCTTCAAAAGACTTTCCCCACTTTAATCTTTTCAGTTTTGTTCTTAGAGTATACTTAGCTTCTACCCAGTCCATGGCATTATAGACATCCAAAGAAACACCAATTTGTCCCACTCAGCAGGCCAGATATGTACCTTCATTTGTACAACAAACAGGGCTTCTAACATTGTGACGTCACATCATTAGCATTCCTAGGTGGGCTTTGTGGAAAAAACATGTTAGTCATTTGTGAAATATTTGGTTCGGAAACGATGGAATGGTAACCTTTCTGCAGCTCATAACCTCAATGAAACAAACCTTTTACATCCTCATTGTGTTGTGAGCAATGTATTTGCTGCTTCACTAGTTTGTCCATACACTGTTGCACTGGCAGACCTTTAATTGACATTGTGAGCTGCACGTGTTTGATGATATCGCTGATCAATGGATCAACAATATGTCTCGTGTGTTTTCGTGTCCATAAAGCTCTCGGGTTCAAAGCAGCACTTGATGACGTGATAGCAGTCACTTGTCTGAGGCAGTATGCGTGCATGGGTGGGAAAAACGGAATTGAAATAGGCTTGGATTATTCCCGTGAGACTATGCCAAGTCAAATAGGACATTGTTACTGCTTTAAAAAACGATCCTCTTTCTGAGGAAAATGGAATGTGAAGATGCCCTGGAGATATGCAATCTAATCTAATATGCAAAGTAATGAATTAGGCTGCAGCAGCCCATCCCTTTCCCATTTGATATCTTGCTTTTGCTGCACAAACAGTGCTTTGACGATTTAAAACAATGTGTTGTTTCTAATCTGAGGTGCTGTTCAGACATGCATGATGGGGTATTGTTTGTTGAGCGCTTACGAACGAGCAGCGTGTGCACCAGACCTGTAGCGTGCTTTAAGATTCACCGATAGGTGATCAAGAACTCGCTGGTTCGAATCCCGCTATCTCCTCACTGTTGAGGTGTCCTTGAGCAAGACACCTAACCCTATACTGCCCCCGGTGGTCAGGTGTTTTCCCTGGCTGACATCACCGTGCGTGCGTGGTGAATCATGTGAAGCGCTATATAAATCCATTTACCATACATTTGTCTGCAGCTACATCACTGTCCGCTACAAACCTGCTGCTTCATCCTCACAGATGGTTTCTTTAGGAACTGTGTATTGTTTGTGTAAAAGCATAATGTACGCTGTGTGCTATATGCTCCATGTCGACTGAGTAGCAACGATAGCCTTTATTTCAATGTTTGTATTCGTAGCAGTGGACAGCCTCTGCCACACTGTTTGTGTGTGTTGAAACAGGCACACGTGAGTCATCTTATTTCTGTACCAAACCGTGTGGGTGTACATATGTTGCGTGCGTGTGCGTGTGTGTGTGCGTGAGCGTGTGTGTTGTTTGTTGCCTGTTGATGCGGACCAATTAGTTATCTAATTAATGAGAAGCTGTTATCATCTTCCTCCATGAAGGAAGACGAACACAGATAGGAAACAGATATAAAAGATGAAAGAACAACAGAGGAATAAAGGAGAGCTCCGAGGCACATTTTCGGTCAATTGATTCAATATTATTTGTATTTATTTAACAATATTTCATAAATACTATTTCATAATGTTGTTTTAAATATTGTCTACAAATTATAGGTTACAGATGAGTTTCCACTATTCATCTATTTTTGTGTGTTTTTGTGATGAACTTTCCCGACATAAGAAAACCTTACTGCTGAAACTTTAGACTAAAATGTCACTTCAACTTCTACGAATCTTTAGCAAGAAAAGTGTGGTAATACCCATTGGGAAAAATTACATAGCCATTACATGATTATGAAAATATCGATACAACCCATAACAAACATGGGTTAGGAAAAGTCTTAACGAAAGAGGATATGATGTTTGTTGATAAATATGAGATTATGGCAGATTAATAAGGACAAAATAACCTCCCTTCAGTAAGGCAAATGGTCATATGTTACAGCAAACCGCTTCCTACAAAGATCTCTGGGGGCAAGGGACTTAAGATCGGGCCCCCTGCTAAAGAAGCCAGCATTGCTGGTCACCAGCATAAGGTATGTTTTGCATGCATATTTTGCTAGTGTGTTAATGTGTTAATCCTAATGTGTTAAATGCAGACATACACAAGTACAAATTATGCTTGTCGCTACAAAGCTGCTTGCGTACAGACAACAGGGCCTACTCACACTCAAGCCAGCAAAATCATACTGGTGGACCACCAGCTACCCCAGCACTGCCCCTTTTAGCAGGGTTTTGATATATTCAAACTGTCAATGCTTTTGCTTCCGTTTTAGTGGACGATGAATGGACATGGATGTATTTAAGGAGCCTACAGTCTTCTGGGCCTGTCAATTATGTCTCCAAATCACATCCACATTAGTATAAAGGATGTGATTTGAAAGGCTTCAGTGCTACAACAGTACACAGTAATATAAACAAACCTTTGTACTTCTGATGGCTATAGGAAAATAGATAGAAAGTTCACCTGCACATGGACAGTTTACTGTGAGAAACTCAGAGAACTGGTCGTTATTATTCAGATGAAATTGCCTAATATCCCCATCTAGTACCTTCTAGACTCACTAGATGAGTGAATGCGTAGTGGATTGTGGCTCCCCTATAGGTGATGCTAGGGCATGGATAAAGGAGCGATCCAGTCTCAGCCTCTTCATCAGCACTACGTCACCTAGGGGACTGTCTCTAGTCTCAGCCTCTTCATCAGCATTAAGTCACATAAGAGACTGTCTCTAGTCTCAGCCTCTTTATCAGCACTACATCACATAAGAGACCGTCTCTAGTCTCAGCCTCTTCATCAGCACTACGTCACATAAGAGACCGTCT
>JAODUK010027083.1:0-20671 GCA_027564635.1 Typhlichthys eigenmanni
CCCCCCCCCCCCCGAGCCGTGGCCCTGAACGTTACAGTTCTACAGATTGAGAGTGAGCAGATGGTTTATACGCCACTGAAACGTGGCCGTGTGGCATCACTGTCTGTTCCGAGAGGCGGACACTATTCAGAAGCTGGAAGGACGTGCAGTGCCTATTGTAATTCAGCTACATTAACCTCAGATAGCAAGCGTAGCCTACTGCATGTGCCAGACATTCTTACCAGGGGTTGACTTATTAAAGTGGCGTGCGTGCGCTATAATGATACTACTTTACAATAAGAACAAACTACAGATACACAAACTAAAGCTGTTGGGTTACTGTACAAACTTACTGTACAAACTTCACAGGAGCTAATTCTGTGTAACTAATAAGGAACTATAACTAATAATGAAATAAAAGTAAATCATGCATAGCGATAGTTCAGGCAGGCCATGAAGTCACAGTCAGCCACGCTCGATCTCAATTGTCAGCTGATCAAACCCAACTCACTGCCCAGCTGGTCTCAGTGACCAGACGGCTCAGCTGATTACAGCAAAGCATAGGATTGGCCAATCTAGTCAGGGCGCTTATTAAAGCGTCCTTAGCCTACACCCATTCTCAACGCTTCTGAGCATCTGCGAGCTTTCTTTGCATTCCACCTCCTCCCCACCTCCCCACAACCTCCCCACCACCTCCCCACAACCTCCCCACCTCCTCCCCACAACCTCCCCACAACCTCCCCACAACCTCCCCACCTCCTCCTTTAATGCTGTGATTGATTCCTTAATGTCACGGTGTTGTCATTGAGGCTTGCTCTGTTCTGTCTTTTTGCTGCTCTCCTTGCCTTGGGCTTTCCTTGTACGTGCATGGAAAGGGCAGGGAGCTCTCAGAACAGAGCCATACCTCCAAATATAAATAACTTGATGCAAATAAAATATTTATTTTGACTAGTGGTCCTGTCTGAACTAAGGAAATCAGAAACAAACTGCTGTAAATGTTTATAAAATATTACATTTACTCTATATTTGTCCAAAATTGTGAATAGTAGTTTGATTATAATTTCCGTTGCAAAAAAGTGCTATCTAAATGATATTATTTGCAGGCAGTAGACATTCTGTTGTCATAGCTTTACAGTTAGGGCTGATAATGTGTCTTCATTTTTAAATCAAATAGAAGAACGTGCATTTACATTTACATGTTATACTGTAAAGAAAAATGCTAAAAACCTTTTAAGCACATACTGTAGGTCAGGGCTGTTCAACTCTGGTCCTGATGGGCCGCACCCTGCATGTGTTAGATCTCTCCCTGCTCCAACACACCTGACCCAAATGAACGGGTCATTATCAGGCTTCTAACAACCTTGTGTTGGAGCAGGGAGAGATCTAACACATGCAGGGTGCGGCCCTCCAGGACCAGAGTTAAATAGCTTTGCTGTAGGTAATCCTTTCCCTCTCATGCAAACTCTCACAAACAGGTCCCTCTTTTTCATTCTGCCTTTAGAGTCTACAGATATCCACTTAGTTACTTGAGAGACACCATAATAATTTAAAGTTAGTTCTCCTCCACTGCTTATCGACATCAAACATGTCCCACTAATTAAAAACTTTTCAGTCGATGTTTCCATATCGATGCATTTCTTTCAAACTAATTTAAGAAAATGACCCACATCTTCCCAAGGCTGCTTAAAATGGATTATATTCCTCCTTCACCATATACTGCATATCTACAGAAACTTAGTTCAAAATTACCTTCACTTTTCTTTATTGTCGCAAACAGAAACTGTTACTAACCTTGTCTATCACTGTAGACGTAAGGTTTGACATTAAAATTATTATTTAAAAGTTGACCCTCCACTCCCTCCGGTGTACTTTACTACTGTACATTCTCTTTAAAATTGGGACCATTACTTTATTGAATGCCTTGTAACAATTTGAGTGCATACGGTGTGACCCGTGCATACGGGTCACACCGTATGCACTCAACCCTTAACTCAACTCTGCCCCCTTTGTAAATGCTATTAATATTAAATGGGGGGCAGGATGGTCTAGTAGTTTGGGTATTTGGCTCCCAGCCGGAAGCTTGTGGGTCCGAACCCCTGTGTTGACCTGCCTGTAAGCATCCTTGAGCAAGATGCCTAACCCCCTACACCCCCCCAACTGTTCCCGGTGGCTGGTCGCACGTTGCATGGCAGCAATCTCCATGAATGTGTGTGTGTGTGTATGTGAATGGGTCAATGTGAGGCAAAAATACTGTGAAGTGCTTTGGATTCAGTGCTGTATAAATGTAGGCCATTTACCAAATGGGATGATTGATTTCAAAGAGTAAGGGCATCCAGGAGTAACCTGGCTCGGCCTGACTATATCGCTCTAAGCTACATTTTTATTTGGCTGAGATTATAGTGTGGATACCACGTTCACATTAGGGTTTTCACAGTCACCCTGCTCGCGGTCCAATCAGGGTGGGTTAGTGAGACGACGTTGAAGTCAAGCGTATAATAATAATAAAAAAGGAAAATCACCTCTATAAGTGTTTTTGTAGCCCTTTTGAACAGTAAAATTGGGCTACTGCAGGGCTGAAGTGGTGGGAACAGATGTGGCTAGCAGGCAAAAAAGGTGTAAACTGTCTTCTGTGGCTATGGCTGTCCCCCTGCATGTTATAGAAATTGCATTTTGACCATATGGTCAAAATGCAATTTCTATAACATGCAATTTCTTTTTTCATTATGCTTCAGGTTTGTTTAGGCACCAGTGTGATGGAGGTTTGCTGGAAGGAGCTCTAATATCTTCACACCTATTGGTTCAGAAGCATGTGTTGGTGGTTGGACACAACCACACTTGCAATTTCCAGTAGAATAATAAAACATTCCCTATGTTCAGTGAAATATCATCTCTACAATGTATTGTGTTTTAAAGTAAAATGTATTAGTATTTAACGATAAATGAACGTCACCATGGTGTGGACCTACGGTATATACAGTGTTGTAAAGTCAGATTGTTTCCCCCCAAAAATGTTCACTGTGAATGGTGTTTAAAGTCAAAGAAATTAACAATAAACAAATATGGTTAAACTCCATGCCTCTATCGTCAGCTGTAAAACACCATTAAGTGCGATGTCACAGTATAGTTTAAGCCTCTACATGTATTTTCCCAGAAGATGAGAGGGCACTAGATGCAACTATAATTTGTTATCTCAGGCGCAGGTAGGTTGGAGTTCAACCTCTTGCTCAAGGACATGTCGGTAGGGACTCGATATTGTCATTATGATTGAGGCTGTGATCGTGTCTCAAAGCCCTTCAACTCCGTTTTGGCCTAGAATTACCCGGGCTATAAAAATGACTCATGTCGTAGAGATCTGTATTGTTTTCCTCATTGCGGTGTTCTATTGTGTGGATCGCACCATCTCATTGATCCCTCTGAATCATACCCAAGCAATTTCAAGGCCGAAACGTATATAGCACTGCAGAACACAGTTAAAGCAATTCACTTCACTTCAATTTGTTGTGGCTACGCACAAATTAATTTATCACAAAGTACCGTTTGATGCTTTTGTTTGCCGAAGTAATTGGCAGTGTAGTGCAAATTCTAAGAAATTCAAGTTCAGGGGTTGTTATGATCTTGTTTAATGCATCTTCAATACATGAAGTTATTGATGAGATATTGGAATATATCATGTGTAGTAGCCTATATCTAGAAGATATGATATTTACACACTCTGCTTTTCTGTGACTGAGGCATTTGACTGGATCCAAGAGATTGTTTCTACTCGGTTAAGCATGTATTTGAATGCTGTGATATACTGTAATGTGTATTTTTTCTTGTTTCTAACACCCAGGCTCATGAGCTTGTTGTTTAATGACACAAGATATGTGTAAAACTATAAATGTCATTTTATAATGTGTTTTTAATAACATTTCCAAAAGTCAGTAAGTCTACTGCGGTGGTCATTTATGTTGCATGTAATGACCTTTCCAAGACAAAGTCTTACAGAAAGAAGCCTATGGTACCATATTATTGAATGTTTAATATAATTAGCAATTCTCAGTGGTGTTTCTTGAAAATTAAAGAAAACAGAAAGTAAATAAACATTGTGTTTCCATGCCTCCACTGAACAAAGCCCATCCCATAACAAACAGCAGAATGTTATTTCCCATTTGGTCCTACACCATGTCGCGACAGAGTTAAAGATGGAGTCAGCTATCCCTGAAGAAAGCATGTCGATATTTGAACTAAAAAAAACACCTCTTCCTTCAATGCTATAAGGTGCTCCCTTAGAAGCTCCACTCCACACATTGGAAACGCATTCCAAAGACTGGATTAGTGTGGTGTGTAGGAACACCAGATTATTTTTTAGCACCCACACAGAACAGACAGCTGGCGCACCGCGAGGAGATATACACTGCAAAAAATGCCATTTCAAGTGCAAATATATTAGGTATGAGCTACTAATGCTTAAAACAAGCAAAACTGGCTGCAAGTGCAGTAAGTTAAATTCACTTGATAAGATCTCTTAAATTAAGTGCACCTTTACTTAAATTAAGTCACTAGATAAGCCACTTAGGTATAGTTTTTGCAGTGTATTACAAATCAGCTTATTGTTGACCCCACCCTTTACAGTGGAATGAGATGCTTTCCGACCGCATTAATGCACTTGACCCTTGGATGTGGCACATCTAATCAACGCCACTAGCACTTTCTGAGGTCAGACACGAGTAAAAAAGGTCATGGCCTGAGATCACATTAAATTGCAGTGATCGAGTGCATTGAATACAATTAACATGTTGTTATCCATGCAAAGGACAACAAGGAACTGAGCACTCTCGACATTACTCTTGTTGGGCTGGGCTAGAGTAGGGGTGCTTTTAAAATGTGAGCAGGACTTTGTGGACATGAAGTATGTCTGCCCAATCAATCAACCTTAGTTCCTGGGAGTTAGATTAACTCACAAATGATGAATTACTACTTTATAAACTCAGTGTAGTTAAGTTTGTTATTGTACACTGGCCCATTTCCACTACATTAACAGTATTTTGGGTATTCCAACTTTGACAACCATTCCATTAACTTCGAAGTTATTCTTAGCACCATGACATTTACACTCAAACTATCTCCGTAGATCACTGTATGGACTGTTGTGGAAAATTGTCTGACCAAAGGACTCTGAGATGAACTGAGTGAATCATGTTTGATGATGATGTTTGATGGTAACATTTGTAGAGATAAGTACAGATGCCAAGCTGTACTATGTAGCTATTCAACCTGATATGATCCCAAAATGTTCTCTGAATGTTATCCTAATGTTCTCCTAAAGTCTCTGTGTACTAAGCTTTTCATACACTCATTATCATCATTTGAATGCTCACATTGCACCATAGACATCCTTGAAGGCCTGACGCCTGGACACACATTTTCAAGATATAAGACTTTAAGATCTCATAAACATAACTGGTTGGGAACTGGTTCATGACCTCTAAACCTTATTTATGCCTTATTTAAAGAGCAGGCTAACCCAAGTGGAGTTGCCCAGTTAAACAGTACTGGGATTAATCCCTAATATGTCTTTATATAATAATCCTGTATATCCTTGTAAAACCCTACCTGCTTCCTAGTGTTTAACGTACTTGTCCAAAGTATCTTTGGATAAAATAACCCAGTATACTACATAATTGTAATTCATTCTAATTTGTTGACAAAATAATGAATTGAAACATGCAAAAGACCATTGGAAACTGCAAAGATAATGTGCAGTATGAATGTTTGCACTAGAAAGAAAGACTTAATTGAACTTTCCCAAACCATTGCTTATTGTACATTTCAAAGACAGTTGAATGGTCATTTTAATCTTGCTGTACCTCACTGCTATAGCCTCGTAAGACAATCTTGATCTCGCGAGCTTCAGTTTAATTTTGGCGTGAGAATCAGTCTGGAAAGCATCAGAATCATTTAGAATGTGTCCCGAGTGGCAACTGAACTTTCCAATAAACAATGTGTTTATAGCTATACGGGCGTGTTTTTTCAATCAGCGTCGTGTTTATAGCTACACGGACGTGGTTTAGGTGTGCCGACCATGGTGCCGACAGAGAAAATGACCAGATGGTTCATCCAATCAACTATATAAGTACAGCCATTCACAAACAGCTTCAATGTACGGCTCCCCAAGCGACAACAATTCCTCTGGCATGTCAGGTTACCCCACTGCATCCTGTGCATTTAGCCTCAGCGATGACATTGCGGTTTGCAGGCCTTCATGTGCTTCACACACCCCCCCCCCCCCCACCCACCCTGTTCCCTCTGTCATCTTCCCTGCTTTGCTCCCTGTTGTGTCACCTACTGATTCACGACAGGCTAACCCTTCAAAAAGTACAGAACAAAAGGATTTAGCCGGTTTGGTGACTAAACCTCCACTTGAAAGAAGCTTTATAGCTAATCGTCTGTTAGCCCTATATGGGATTGGGACAGTATATTTATACTGTACTGCAGTGGTGCCCAATCCTGGTCACAGAGGGCCGCTGCCCTGCATGGTCTTCCTGCCCCAACACATCTGATTCGAATGAACAGCTCACTATAACAACCCATTCATTTGAATCAGGTGTGTTGGGGCAGGGAGTCGCACATTCCCTCTAGTGACCTTAAGTCTGTTCTGCTCACATGGAAAATGTCAGCATTCCATTTTGTGGCCGGCAAAGGCATGTTCGTGGTCAAACTGTAGGTCAGGAACACCAAGGGCTTTTGGGATGGTATTTTGGGATGGTATTTTGGGGTCACGAGAAGAACATATGAAAATCTAATATATAATCTATATACAACTCTATTTCCCCATAATCTGTTGTAGTGTTTCCAATCTAGTAACACTAATAGCAGTTTTTTTTATTAGCATTTCCATACAGTCCCAACCTTTTTTGGAAATGAGGTTATAGATAGATATAATGAAGATTTAATATAGTATTCAAATTGTTATGCATTACACTATTATTATGTAAAGGAAGTATCTTTATGAGGTCTTGGCACCAAAACGCAAGAGAACCCCCGGTCTAGAATGCATCTAAATACATTTACACATTCTCACATGACCTAATTGTAATGGTAACATATGCTTGGTTTCTCTTCCATGAGGCATTTTGATGGCGTACTGTTGTATTAGACGAACGCCACATACCTCCTGTAACCTATACAATTCTAACTGAAGCCGCACGCATTCATGCACAGGCACACACACATTCACTTAGTCACTCACGCTCATAACAATACGGCACATAACTCTTAAAGGTGAACTCAGTGATTCGGGAGGGAATATTGTTCATTTTTAAGATGGATCAAAACAAATACACCTCTCTTAAATGCCTTTGGATGCGCCCTCAGAGGCTCCGCCCCCACACATTCATGTGCGGTGCGGTCTGCACCACTGTGTTTGTGTTCCCATTAACAGAGTGCAGGGCTGTGTAGAAACACCAGATTATTTTCCTCAGCATGCACACAGAACAAGCAGTTATCTTGTAAGTAGATTTTCACTGAATCTGACAAAAAGTGTGTTAGCTTACAATCGCTGACTCCTCCTTTAACGGCAGACGTCTCCCGCTGAACACTGGATGGAGCGATGTCGAGGCACCGCTCCTCTGTGGGTACGAACTCAGAGGGAAAGATGGAGTGAAACGTCATCTGCCTCCGGATGGAAGTCAAAAAAATGGGAAAACGACGTGTGTGATCCTGTCTCCCGCTGTGATATTCCCTTAGCTGCCAACGTCAACTCAACTATATCGACGGCCGGAATCAAGTGAATGTCTCTCTCAGAGGCAAAGGAAGCCATTGAATGCATTGGGCGCACACCCTCACACACACACACATTCAGCATATGTCTGCTTGTTCACTCACACAAGGCATCATTACACAGTCTCCTGTATGTGTGTGGCTTTTCGATTTTTGTGTTCATGACACACACACAAAATGAACACACTAAAAAGCCACACACAGCCTACACTGCAATGTGTATGGCTGTCCTGTTACGTACGTACGTGCGCACTTGTGTGTGTTCATGACACAATGTGCACTACCTAATATGTCAAAGGTTAACGTGGGCCATGACCCTCAACATGAAGTGCACTCTAGGCTAAGTGGGAGAGCTAACCCTGTGAGACAAGGGCAGGATCTTGCAACACCACTGTCTCATTCAGGCCCATTCAAAACGCATTACGTTATGCTAAGAGGCGTATTGCACATGTTAATGCTCTTCAGTACCAGTGGAAAACTATGTGACTCTCTTATAATATGTATGTACATTACATATAACCAGCGCCAGCCTTAGACATTCTGCCGCTCCAGGCAACTAAAGGCACATAACATGTCCCCTTTCTTAAGATGTGTTTGTTCTTCCTAAATGTAGTTGAGGCAGGACCACTATTAGTCAAAATAAGTGTTTTATTTGTCATCTATATGATGGCATCATCGGTCTGTGACCTCCAGCACTCACTGGATCGGTTTGCAGCCGAGTGTGAAGCAGCTGGGATGAGGATTAGCACCGCTAAATCTGAGGCCATGGTTCTCAGCAGGAAACCGATGGAGTGCCTACTCCGGGAAGGGAATGAGTGCTTACCCCAAGTGAAGGAGTTCGGGTACCTCGGGGTCTTGTTCGCGGGTGAGGGTGCACTGGAGTGGGAACTTGGCCCGAGAATCGGAGCAGCGAGAGCTGTATTACAATCGCTTTACCACACCGTTGTGACAAAGAGAGCTGAGCCGGAAGGCAAAGATCTCGATCTACCATGCAATTTCAGTTCCTACCCTCACCTATGGTCATGAAGGGTGGGTAATGACCGAAAGAACAAGATCACGGGTACAAGCGGCCGAAATGGGTTTTCTCAGGAGGGTGGCTGGCGTAAAGCCGGTGTTCCTTTGCTTCGAAAAGAGTTTGTTGAGGTGGTACGGGCATCTGGTAAGGATGCTCCCCGGGCGTCTCGCTAGGGAGGTGTCCAGCTGGGAGGAGGCCTCGGGGAAGACCCAGGACTAGGTGGAGAGATTATATCTCTGGGAGCTTCCAGCCCATCCATGTGCATAGCTGGAAAGTTCAAGGCAGGGGGAGCAGCGAAAGACATTGAGTAAGACAGATATAAAGCAGCATATCAGGAGGTGCAGGGGGAGATGGTGGGAGCAAAGGGGCTTGCAGAAGAAGCAGCAGGAGGCAGGCCTAGCCAGCTTAAGGTGCCCTGGACGAGGTGGCCAATGCATGTAAAGCAGCAATCAGATGGTCTCTCAGCTGGGTGAGACCATCTGATAATCCAGCTCAGCGCGACTTCATGACCTGCCTGAACTAACTAATGCTACGCTCATTTGTTTTCAATGGACATGTTAGTCCAAAACACATGGATAGATAACGCATCGGTAGTAAGGAATAAGTGAAGGGTTGCACACAAGCGGCCTACATTTACGCTTCACACTGCCAGCATTTAGCAGATGCTTTTATACAAAGTGACTCAATAGTCATTCATCAGATATAGTAAGTAAACATTCGGTTAGCATTATGGTGGCAGAAGCATGTTATCAAGGCCAGCCTAGTAAACCTATTTACAACATACATTAACATTTAATTCAATCCTCAAAATAATTGCTAGAACAGCCTAAATACCAGCAAAGTTCTTAAGAACCGATCTAATAGAAGGATTTTACCTTCGAACTTTATGTATTTAACACTGAATGGTGCTGGTGTGCTAATAATAATAATAATAATATTATTATAATAATTAGCACACATATAATAATAATTTTATTTATAGGCACCTTTCAAAGCACCCAAGGTCACCTTACATAGACAAAAGTAAACAATGTGACAATACATCAATGACATAAACAAAACAAGAAAACAGAAGATTGTTATGACCAGATGGACCAGTGATCAGGTTGAATATGCCAGTTTAAAGATAAGTGTTTTAAGCGCGTTTTGAAAACGGGCAGAGAATCAATACTACGAATGTCTGGTGGAAGGAAGTTACAGAGGCGGGGTACAGAGGAACAAGGTGACGAAGAGCCTTGAATGTGATGAGCAGACTCTTCAATGAAGATGCTGAAGGACAGGAGTGATATGATTCATAAAGGGGTTCTGGTGATAATACGAGCAGCAGCGTTCTGAGCCATTTGAAGTTTATATATAGATTTATGGTAAGGGCCATAGAGAAACTAACACTACTGGATACACACAAACCCTGCAAATCTCAACGCAACATCTTACCAAGCCTCATTTACTAATGACACACCGTGGAGCAATGCCTCCCCTAAAGCTATTTCCTACTAGATCAATCATTTTTGATTGCTGTTGGGAGTACGCAACTGGGAGGGGGGGTCAAGTAAATATATATACAGTATGTACACGCATGCTTAAATAATTTTACTCATGTTAAAATAAGGTCTATTAATATTATTGCCATATAACTCAGTATCACCGATCGAATCACACATATAGTTTAACTGTTCATATGGGAGAGCTGTTCCATAATACCTGGCAGTTGACTGGATGAGCCATCACACCCGTATAGCTATCAACACAACGCTGATTGGTAAGTTAAGTTGCTACTTGGGCACATTCGCATTGATTTCCAGGCTTTCCAGACTGATTCTGGCAGCAAAGTTAAACTGAAGCCCACGGGATCAGGAGGGTCTCGCAAGGCTCAGTGTATATTGCTCTTTAGCTTCAATTGATGATGCTCACTACATTATTTGAAACACTTTGAAACATCTAGCTTGAGTGCCAATTAATATATATGTCAATAGGCATCAGTCATTTTAAGTAAGCATATTGTTAGTCATTGTGACATGGCCAGTGATCTGGGCTAATCAATTATTAAGCAACATACAATGATTATACTCAAATAAACTTGACTTCATATGTTTGCATACTAGCAACAAAACACTGTCACTAACCCGAGCAACTACACAGAAACACCCTAGTAACAAGCGTGCAACAAAGCATCACTTATTTTCCTCAGAAAATACACTTTCTAGATACAGATACAGTATAGCGTATAGCATTTGGTACAGATACCACACAGAAAGACGGTAACAAGCTAACACATTCACAAACACACCACACACACAAATTTTCAGAGATAGTAGATTGTATCAGCATATAAAAGCCAGCAAAACCATATGCGCTGGTAACACCTAATTTGTTTCATTCTGTCATGTTCATTCCAGTTATCCTCAAAAGACTTCATCTTGAAAATATATATTGTGAGAGCTCCTGGTTGGGTCACCATTAATCTTACAGTAGGTATCCATCTGTGTTCCTTCACAGTCCATCTGGGGTGTTAATGCCTGCATGCATGTGTAAGGTTTCACTATATTGTAATGTTTTGCTCCATTTGACAATACTGCTCATGTGTATTGTAATGTTCTGCTCTATTCTACAAAGTTCTGCTCGTGTATTGTGTTAATTTAACTCAATCTACGACATTATGGAAAAGCATTTTAGAGAAACATTTTTAGAATTTATTTGTCATAAGTCTGTGTGTAGTTCATTAGCATTACGTCACATAAGCAACTCTGTGCTGAACGTCTGATGCATAGACCCCTGTAAACTTGACAGCATTTTCTGAAATTTTGTAGATTTTCATTGGCTGTTAGCATTGTCTGTAGGTGTACTTCCGGTGCAACGCTAGCGCAGTAGCCTGCTTTATTTACTTATTTCAGTTTCAGCACATTTATTTTGAGCACTAACAGTAGCCTACTTATCTAACAGAACAATACCAGTTGTGTTGTTAAGTTTCTCAACAAATTCCTCTGTATAAACTTAATGTCAGACTTTGTCACTGAGTTATGTAGCTGGTTGTTGTGCATGTCAATCAAAATACCTTTCCTGTCAAGTAGGCGGATCTTGACGCAGTTTGCCAGTGCTGTGTCCAAGACTTTATGTAAGGAAAGACGGGTGTGATTTGGTTCCATTTCTGAAAAAATAACAAAAAAAGAAAAGGCATTCAAAACTACCCCCCACCCCCCAACCATTAAAGGGGTTGTGTGTAATTATTGACCAGTGGGGGCAGGTGTGTGGGGAGAACTTGAAATAAAAGAGAAACACTTCCAGTAGGGGTTGGGTCATGTTTTTAAAGTGCAAACTAGGCCATCATGACCAACTCATGAATTACTGTTATATGGTGATTTCCCCAAGGCTTGTTTCACCACAGGAAAGTCCACATGATGGCACTCGGAATCGTGCCGTTGTGTTCGCCCTATTTTGGGACTGCTGAATTGTTTACCATCTAATCCTACTACTCATGTGCACATAGTAAAACCATATGACACACTGTAGAATGTCCCCACCCTTCCACAGAAGACAGTGGAGGGGTTTTTTCACCTTCGTCGATTGTTTTGTCGCTGTGCGAAACACTGTAACATGCCGACAGGAGAAGAGGAGGGCAAGGTTCGACGGGCCCAGCGGTGCGGGAGGTGACTGCTGATATTGCGCCATCAACACATCTCTTCCATCATTCCCAGGAACCATGACGACTGCCTTTCCCCCTTGCCGAACGCACCGCTGCCTGCACTGCCTTTCGCAGGCGGGCACGAGCAGAGCAGTGGCGGCAGATGGATGTGCCCTAATTTGAATTATCACCTTTCCTGTCACCTCTCTCTCTCTCTCTCTCTCTCCCCTGCGAGATTATTTGCTTCTTTGTCATTGTACTGTTCCGTTTCTTTTTGTCGCGGTTTCCTCCCGTTCATATTTCGTCTTGTGTCTCCGCTGAATAGCGCTAATGAAACCCCGGCAGCTAATGATCGTTGGATTAGTTCATCTATCTAAGGGTATGAAAGCAGCCCCAGGACAGGCCTACACTTATCTGACTCTGGGAAAGAAAAAGAACATCAAAGCTATTTATTAATGTTAAAAATAATGACAGAAGTCATCTGGATTTAACAAGCACAAGGACCACACACACACAGAAAAGGCCACATTTCTTTGTGGACGCCTATGAATGTATATTACATGTGTATATATATATATATATATATATACATGTAATGTATATATATATATATTTTGATATGCGACTCCTTCCCCATGCCAACATCAAGCCGTAACTACATCAAAGTAAAATTCTAGTAAATTTAAAATAACAAGCAAATATCTACTCATGGTCCTCTAGTTGCCTGTTCTGTGTGCATGCTGTAAAAAAGAATTAACTGGTGTTCCTACACTGCCATGGCTGTGTAATTTGGAACATAATCAAAGTGGTGCAGACCGCACCACACACTACCCAAGTCTTGGAAATGCATTTCCAGTGTGTGTGTGGGGGGGGGAGGGAAGGGGGAGTGGCTTCTGAGGGAGCACCATATGGCATTGAAGGGAGAGGTGTTTTTGTTTTGAGTTGGAGTTCAAATACCAACAAGCTTTCTCCAGCATCCCTGACTCAACCTTTGAGGCATTTAGATGAGAATTTTCCAGAGGATGACTGCAGAATGCCTTTTGATGTCAAAATCTGTATAAATGAGTGTTTCTCTGTAGAACTGTTTTTTTTTTTTTTTATAAAATAAGTAATTTTCTGTACTAAAACCTTTTTTTAAAGTTTATTCTTACAAGAACTAAGGCTTTTGTTGTTGTTGTACTGTAAAAATACAGTAAAATATGTTAATGATGGTACAGAAAATCTTTTTGATATGACATTTGATATGATATTTTCGTGCACCCCTGTTGCCAGTTCTTTTTACCATAGTTATATTTACAGTGTAGCATAACAAACATGGCCAGATCTGGTAAAGAGTTGAACGGTGGTAATGGTAAACTGCACTAAATATTATCTTTGCCAAAATCCAGTTAAAGTTGTGTGTGACGGAAAAAGTAGCCTAAGAAGAAAACAAAATAACTAGTTTGAAAGCTGTCACCACTGGGACAGAATGCCTCACGGCAGATTATTTTGTTAAGGCATTTATGAATTCATGGAAATAAATACTGGGTCACAAACTGCCAATCTCTTTCATCACAGGGTGGCAATTTGTATTGAATTTGAGATATCTTTTGTATTCATTGTATGCCACTGGTAAGGTACAGGAAAGTGCAGTAGGAATAAATGGAACACATTATTCCGTCATTGACGCCTGTGCTCTACTCCGATTGCTAGACGACGCTCATCGCAAGCCTAACCCCCACAATGCACTTTGCCCATAGCTGTCCCATACATCAGTCAGGCACATTTATAGCCTGTATTCAGGCACATCTATACATGATATGTGTTTAATAACAGACATGCAGCAGTACAATAGACTAGCTTTTAAGACCAAGCCTTATATTAATCTAACGTGGTTTGGAGCAAATCATACTGTAATACATTTTTAGAAAATTACTAAAAAGGCATAATATAAAGGGGCTTTAGCTTAACCGGTATTGTGCATGTACAGTCGAAAGTTTTACGTTTTATGTGTAGCTTGCCGAAACTGTGCTTGTAGCCGGGCATGCACACCCTAAAAATAATTCAGAGGACCTTTAACCAGTATGTATGTGCATATATATATATAATTTATATGGGTCACTTAGCAGCTACTGTGTGCGCATGAGGTTACTGATTTAATTGTTTCTCTGCCCCATATGCACACAAAATAGCCCACAGAAGGTTAAGATCTCCTTTAAAAAGGAAATCTCTCATCTAAAACCAGACTGTTTTAGATGTACGATCAGGTTCCAATGATCTCCAAGGCTTTGACTGAAGTAGACTCCCATGGAAGGGTGGCATAGGGAAATACTGTAACAGCCTGACTTACCACTGGGTTTGGCCCTTGTTATTTTTCTTGTAATTATATATAGTAAGCTAAAGATAAAGTTTGTTGATATTGTATTAGCTTACAATACCTTTGTAATACCTATAAATGTTTAGTTTTACAATGTTGTCTCATGGTTAGCCTATTGTACTATAGCCTCGTGAGACCTTCCTGATTGTGATGTTTAGCATCAGACAGACAGTCTTTCAGTTTCGTGGTGGTGCCTGTCAATCAAAATGCCTCTCCTGTCAAGCAGGCACAGTTAGCCAGCGCTGTGTCCCAGACTTTACGCAAGGCAGCTCTGCAAGACAAGCTGCACATCACAAGTATACATTTTTAACATGGTTCCCCTTTGGATATGACGGGGAAATCAACTGAAAAACAACTTGACAGAGACAGAGTCAATCAAATTATTTGTTTAATGATTGAGTGGCAGTGTCAATCATAATTCCTTGATGACTGAATGATTGTTACCCACCCAGTAGAGTAATGGGTTAAGTACAAATGAATCATGCATTTAGTTCTTTAAGATACTACGTGTGCCAACAAATCAAACTTTGCATTTCTAGGTATGCACTTAAACAATAAAATCTTCTGCAGTTTTGGGCAACATTTTTAAAAGGTGCAAATTACATGTGGGACATGGTGTCAAATGTATTTTTCTAAATCAAGACAGGCACTGGATACACAAAATAAAATGAACAATGGTCTTTTTTTTCTTTTTAACATACCATTATGCAACTCCAGCACATAATCTGTGCAAAATGAAAGTTGACATGCCTTTTAAACAGCAATGCTAGACAGCATATGAACAGCAAATGCCTAATGACAATAGCATGTTGAATGCAAAGCTGAAAAGCCACTGAATGGGAAATCAGCCCCACGCACCCCCTCCCTCAAAGTCTCTAAAGTACAGGTTACAAATCACATCAGATAGACCCTGGTTTCCTTGAGTACAAATCACAAAGAAATAGGTCTCAACTGATGTGACATGTATTACCATACACTAAGTTTTCCCACGCAGTCCATAGCTTTCATAAAACTTTGCACTTTGTGGAAGTGGCGCGGTGAAGAGGGGTGAAGAAATAAAATGAAAAGCTCAAATTAATGTTAAATCTAACATTACACAATATACCGTACAACCAACTGTTCTGCATTGGAGTATATTTTACAATTTTGTACAAATAGGGACAAAACCAGGTGTAGGTTTTATGTTATTTTTATATTACAGTGTTTACAGTGGCACCGCTTTACTTGGCAATTCGGGAGCGGAGACGCCGCTTAATGATGAGATGGTCACTCTCCTTCAGCTCCGGCTCTCGGCTGATTATCTGGAAGGACAGGGCACACGGTCAGCTTCTACCTAGAAGAGCTGTGTGTGTGTGTTTGTGCGTGCACGAGTGTGTGTGTCTGTTAAGCCCAACACAAACCGGCGGCGTCGCTGCCCGTCATGACGCCCCTAACACCAATAGGAGGCGCTGCTCCGGGTCTCGTAAACATGGAATATTACACACACAGGGAATATTACACACAGCGCAGGTCAGGAGACCAAATGCCGGTGGTCTCTTGGCTATTGTAGATGTCTATTTTTTACTAATACCTTGCTAATTAAATGATCTGAACAGTTAAAGGTAACATCACCTATTGCAAGCTAATACACTTCACCAAATATCTCCTGGCATTTCGCTAGCTTACCGTGCTGAAAAAAGTATCTGATACTTCTACACAGTCCTGGCTCCGTAAATAAGAACATAAACAAAGCGGCGAACACCGCTCACAACAACAAAGCCGTAGCACTACGCTTTGCTTCACAATGTGTTTCAATGTGTGAGGCGGCGCTGTGGATGGATATTGTTTTGACTTGAGCTCGAAGTTAGCAACCGCTCAAGACACCGCATTTAAGATTGTTTTTATGGCAGCAGACCAACAACATAGCTAGCTATGCTACCATAAGCATTTGCTTTGCTAGCATAACAAGAGGAACGGATCAGTCAAGCTACAACAGAAACAGAAGAGCTGCGGGAGCCGGGACATACAAAGCTGAAGTTTCTCTCGTTGTCAGAACAGAAGAGGCGATGCTGGGGAATAGAACAGCGACGCATTGTGTCGCTTGGCCGCTCGTCAACACGTGCATAGCTAGCGCCGGTGTGGGGGTCTTGACATCTTGGGTTGTACATATACAATTGGGGCGCATGTCTTGACGTACGTCGGACGCCACCGGTGTGCACTGGGATATAGGCTGGTTTAGTACTGGTCTGTATCAGTATGTACAATGATGTACAATACATGATTGGGGTCACAGCTCTCAGAGTATTTACTCATTTATTATTATTTTATTACATTTCAAATCGCTATTATTGTCAAGGTGATATCACCAGCAACAGGAGACCTCTTGGATTTGCTGATTGTCTCTGATAAAGTGAGAAAACCTCCTGGCAGAGGACCTTATGGAGGTATATAGAGTTTCTATGGTAACAGACACCACACAGAACTATAAATAACTTGATTTTTGCAGTCTAAAGTTGACGGCAAACTATCTCTAAGAAAAGGCAATGTATAAAGATTCATATACGGCGTACTGTAGTAAAGTATCGTATAGCTGCAGTGCTTTGTCATATCAGCGAAATGACACATTGCAAATTGTGAATATTTGAAGTTTTGATAATATTAGTTTAGTTGGAGAATACAATAGACTCATCCAGGACATCGTTTCATCAAAAGCCAAGGTATGGCCAGGATACATGAAGTCAACAAATGTATGTTTTTAACGTAATTTTAGGGGGAGACATTAAGTGGGGGGGGGGTCTTCCCAGGAAATCTTAAGCATCAAACACATAATTTCCTGCATTCAGGTGAATGCACCTTCATCAAGGTATGGGGCGGTATGATAGAGAATTTACATAAGGTCTACCGGTAGTCACAGCTTAAAGGAGCTGTGATAGGCTAAAAAAAACAACTTCCAAATATGATGTTTCACAAATTTAACACGGAAGTGAATCTTAACGTTCCCCCACTAAACAGTGTGTACATGTGCGTGCGTCTGACCGGGTGCGAGGGCATCTCCATGGGAGAGGAGATCTCAGGCCGGTAGAGCTTCCTCTTGCTCTTCTTGGCGTGCAGGCCTAGAGATGATGAGGTGGAGGAGGAAGAGGAGGGGGAGGGATTCTCCTCACCCCGACCACTCACTAGACCCATCATCTTCTTAGCTACGCACAGAGACAGAGAGAGAGAGAGGGAGAGGAAGAGAGGGAGAGAGAGAGCTGATCAGTCAGGGGAGGGACACCAGTGTCCCCTGTGTCTCCTCCCTGGGCTGAGCCATAATTAGCAGAGCGAGCTGCTGGTCCCGCGGTGGATCAAGCGTGGAGATGCGGCTTGTTTGCTGCTCATCCTGAACGGTCACCTCCAAGCCATCATTAGTACGTTCCCTGTCCTTCCCTGCATGGTGACACACAGGCTACTGCCCACGCACCTCCCCCCACCAAGCTTAGGGGGCGCTCACGTACACATAAAGTACGCCATAGGGTCAAAAAAAAAAAAAAAAAGCTCCTCGCTGCCGTTTTTAGCCAATGAACATTTCCTCTTTAACGGCCATACAAGATGTGCCTGTCCTTGTACAGTTTTGGACGTGTATATCCAGTATCAATATGCTCTGACTGTTTGTCATGGTAATTAAATGTCAGCACCGGCATTCAAAGCTTTTTTTTATTTGTAATAAAAGATTATTGATAGGATTTTCAGTCTCACAGAATTCTGAGGATTCCCGCTGGCCTCCCAATGCCACATCTCCATTACGTACTGCCTCATCTCTGGCCCATTTCCATCTGCGAGCTATGGAAGCCCAAAACGGTGAAGTAATGGGGTTTATTACTTGACTACATGTAACCAAGACACTCCTGCCATCCTGCAACATGCTGAAGGGGCCAAAATGGTGCCGTTCTGGTCAAGTCTGCAATCTCGCTCTGCTTCCACAGTATACTGCCGCAGAAAACGACGAATGAAAATGCTTACGGCAATTTGTGGCATCAATATCTCTCCATAACCTAAGAGAGCCTGTGATGGGATTTTAAATTGGTCAGGTCCATTTCAAATAGGATTTTGAAATGCGGGCATCAATTTTTCTCAATCTTCGTGCTATCTGATTCTCCCCGACCCACTTCACCATCTGACGCTGGACAGGACAGCCTTAATCATACATCAATCAGGCATGTGGTTAATGCGATAGTGAGGGTTTTTGAACTGATGCAGCAGGTTGCTTATCCACTGCAGACAACAAGCTCACCCCACACATTCCATTTTGCACAAGTTAATATTGTCTAGGGCGTTTACAAATGTACACTTATTTCTGAATGAAATAAGATACGGCCAAGAACGGGATGCTCTTTCACTTCCACCGAGCAAGTTAAATAAAATCGGATTATGCAAATGGTTATTTGAATCCTAGCTCGTTCAAAAATGGCGTCTCAGATTCTGTTCTCGTCAACCCACAAAGGTCTTGTCTGACCCACCTTTGGTGCCCAGCAGAGTCGGCGGTCTGACCCACCTTTGGTGCCCAGCAGAGTCGGAGAGCTCTGCAGGAACTCCCCGATCTTCTGGAGTGTTCCTTCCTTCCGGCTGCGTACGCTGTTCGCAGAGCCCTGCACACACCGCATAGAGAGGAGATTAGAGTGTGTGTGTGTGCGTGTGAAAGTGTGTGTGTGTGAGTGTGAGAGTGGGCGTGTGTGAGAGAGTTAGAGCTGTCCTGTCCCAGACTCAATTGTGTCTGTCGAATCAGATTTGGCCGATTAAAATGGAGATTCAACGATTTGTTTAATTTTTATTATCTTACGGCAGGTCAGACTAACTAGCAATCATGATATCAACTGGCATGAGTTTCCGTGATTCAGCTCCAACACAATAGCAGTAGCATACAGTATGCTACAGTAGTACTGTAGCATATAGCCACTCTTTCAAATGAGGAGTATCTAACATGGGTCGAATCGGCTCTGGCCGATCAATATGGACATTCGACATTTAGTTTCTTTTTTTTTTTCTTTAGCCTACGGTAGGTCAAGTATTGTACATGCACGGAATGGCAGTAGCAAAAAGCTAAGCAGTAGCAACGGCCGGCAGAGGTGTGTGTGCACGAGTGCATGCCTGTAACGGTGGCAAGCCGGTAGGGCTGCACAGTTATGTTATGTACACCCAATGGGCTTTAGCGATGCATGTCTTGTTAAGCGGCCGCTCTCCGCGCGGGGTAACGAGGTTCACGTCACACGCGCATGCAGGACTTGTTTTAACATGCAAGACGATGCCATGGTTCTTTTGCAAATATTATAGAAAGTAGGGTAAGTATCAATTATGACTACATATGTATGGGTTTACAAGTGTCTCTTGGTAGAACACACAGTAATGCTCGTTTGTGAAACCTTTGTAATTATTAATACGTTATTTTGTCTGGGCGTGATCGAGCCAAGCTTGATTGACACCTGTGAATCAGTCAACTGACTCGTTGCATGCGATTGGCTCTCGTGAAGAATTGGTGACGTCATGTGGGTAGACATTGCTGTAAAGCACTGCCTGTGTGTGTGTGTGTGTGTGTGTGTGTGTGCGTGCGTGCGTGCGTGTTACCTCATCCTTCTGTGGGGTCATCTTAGCTGTTAACCTGGCCTTAGTGTTCCTTCGGTTTTCAGCCTCCACTTCATCCTTAAACACACACACACACACACACACACGTGCACGTTAACAAGCTGAGCGTGCACAGTCACGTGCACCAGAGGATTAGCAAGAGGTCAGAAGGCAGCGTGCAACCTCGCGACGACACACTGAAATAGAGGTGGAAAAAATTGCGTCTGACACACAAACACACACAGCACAAGTGGAGGCCTGAGGAACACAACACACACACACACAGGTAACAAGGGCAACAACCCCGGGCGGGGGGGGGGGGGGGGGGGGGGGGGGGGGGGGGGGGGGGGGGGGGGGGGGGGGGGGG
>JAODUK010027094.1:0-18816 GCA_027564635.1 Typhlichthys eigenmanni
GACATATGACATTTGTCCCCCTCTGTGCTAAATATATATCTGCTATCCAATACTGTCAGCAGGTCTGTTACGACGACAGTATGTAGGCCCATGTCTGCGTTTTAAACACAAGCAAAAGCCCATATGGAGATATTTTAAGAGACATTGTGCGTTTGTGGTGAGAAGGGCCTGTCTATTCGCGGCATGACATGATTAACATCTTTCCAAAAACATGTCTAGCCAGTGAGCTACCTTAGCTGTGCTATCCAGAAGGCTCTGGATTATTTCAACATCTTGATTTAACACAGTGGCTCACACCGAAAGACAAACAGCACCCAACGCCCGGAGAAAGAACAGAATATCCCCTTAAACATCCACGATTTTACTGCCCCGGAAAGTGTATTAGAACCTTAATCTTGCTCATAACAGAGATGGTGTTAGAAAATAGCAAGACACACACACACACACACACACACACACCACACACACACACACACACACACACACACACACACACACACACACACACACACAGTGACAGACAGGCCAGACACACTTACACTGTTCTATCCAGTCAATGCTTTGCAGTGTAAGTCCCAAGTCTGCGTGCGTTGCCGTGGAGATCGACCGTGCGTAGGGGAGAAGGAAAGGAGTCGAATAGAGGGAAGGAGGAGGAGGAGGAGGCAGGGAGGTCCAGGAGGGGACGGGCCAGAGAACAGCTGCTAGTGTGTGTCTGCCGAGAGACGCATGTGGGACACACACACACACACACACACACACACACTCGTGCGTGCATGCCCCCTCACACACACACACACACACACACTTCAAGCCCTAAATATACCCTCCCTCCCTTACCCAGATATAACTGTAGGGTGGCACAGTGGGTGAAGCAGGTGACCCAGAAGTGGCTGGTTCCAACCCCGCTAACCCCTCAACAAGTGTCGAGGTGTCCCTGAGCAACACACCCAACCCTATACTGCTCCCGGTGGTCAGGTGGAGCCTTGCATGGCTGACACTGCCATCGGTGTGTGAATGTGTGAATGTGTGTGTGAATGTGAGTCTGTACTGTGCAGCGCTTTGAGCGGCCGGAAGGTTGTAAAAGCGCTGTATAAATGCAGTCTATTAACCCTTCCATGTCATGTATCTCTCTGCTCCAGGTGGACATACCTTAACCAGAGTCCTTCTAGGCAAGTCTCTCCACTCCAACTGCCGTATTTGCTTTTCAAAAATCTCCCATAGAGCTCCATTCAATATTCTCTAAGTGGCATGTCTCCTCTATTTAACGTCTCTGCCTTAACCCTGTGTGACAAGTCCACATAGGACCCAACTGTCCCTGCATATCGGTTGGTGTCTGTTTATCTTCAGAATGAATCATCGTCAAGCTGAGGGAGGTACGTCAAGCTCAGCGAGCACAGTAACTTTGTGAACATGGTCTGGACACGCTCCATTGGGAAGTGTTTTTGAAACTTTTGAAACTATTGGACAGTCTTTAAACAATCGCCGTTGCTACAATTGCTTTGATCGCCTCATCTAGCTCTACCACCATTTAGCCGCTCTTGACATAAACGTCATCTAACTGACCCACCCCAGCAGGGTGGGTGTGGAAACATTGATGCGCACAGGGCTTCCAGACTATAATCTCAGCGGAAAAAACAATAAATCATAGTTGGATGTTAAAATTCAGTATATCTTTATTACTCAGGTAATTACAAAAGCATACACAGTTATTAGAGTTTTTACAATTATCAAATGATGAAGCAAACCTCAGCCACTTATTACATTAAATAATAAAAAATGTCTTGCATGCATTTCTATCACTATGCAAAAACAACAGACACTAAGGATTTGCAGATCAAAATAAAATTTACGATGTACATTGTAAAAAGTGACAGATATTACTGCATGCATCCCATAACCTTCATACAGAACCACGTGAAGTTCTAGCCTAATAAAAATGTCCATTTTGCATTTTTAATAAATAATGTAACAATAGTTTCCAATTCTATTACAGTTTGGATACTTATTACATCTACATGTTTGTCCAAACCAAGTTTGGACCAAAATTACCAATGCGCTTATACTTCTCTTCGTTATCTGGGGTTGACAAGCACAGTCCAGTTCAGATTTGACCCTCCGGAGAAGGTAACTCCATATATGTTTAATATTATATTATCGACATCATTGTTTTGGGTAAAATATAGACACTGTGTTATTGTGTACATAATTGGTTTCCTTCATTATATAAAAATAATTTTAAATATTAACATTAGCTTTGAAATATCTCAATGTCTCCCTCTCGTGGGCAATAAGAGAAACTACGCCTCACGTCGAGTTCTTAGACACTTGGCAGCTGCTAATAACATAGTTGCAGTTATTATTGTGGACGGTACTTTTGTGTGTGTGTGTGTGTGTGTGTTGGGGGAGGGGTGTGCTTCAGGGGTGCTTCACGCTGCAGAGGGCCAGCGGCGCGGTGTTCTTGCCCTCGCGGTTGAGGCAGGGGCTGAAGATGGGGTGCAGGCTCTCGTCGAAGGCGTCCTGGAAGGTGTAGAGGTGCTGCCGCTCCTTGGCGTCGTAGAAGGACACGCGGCCCGCCTCATGGTCCAGGAACACGCCCACGCGGGCGGGCAGGGCGGCCAGCGGCAGCGAGACGCGGCCGGACGCCGTCAGCGCCTTCACCTCTCCGTCCTTCAGCCACAGGCACCAGAAGCCGCCGTCCGGCGCCAGCTTGATCTCGCCCTGGCGGCGGGCGGAGGCACGCGCCACGCCCAGTGTCCACGCCGTCTTGCGGCCCACCTCCACCTCCCAGTAGTGGCGGCCGGACGCCAGGCCGTCGCGGCCCAGCACGAACAGGGCGGGGCTGAAGCGGCGGGGGCCGTCCGACTGCAACGACTTGCGCTCCTCGTAGCGCACCTGACGCCCGTCGTCCGACACCACCAGGTGCCTCTGAGCCGTGCCCGCGTCAAGGACCACGTCAGCTGGACGGGACAAGGAGTCATACATGTATTATGATACATTATACAAGGAGTTATACATGTATTATGATACATTATAATACATTATACAAGGAGTCATACATGTATTATGATACATTATACAAGGCTTCATACATGTATTATGATACGTTATACATTCTAATACATTATACAAGGCTTCATACATGTATTATGATCAGGGATTCAGTAATATTAATATTATAACCTTTTCCAGTAATTAGTAGTGTAACTAAATAGTATTTACTAAACCGTAATAATATTACAATTACTAGTCCAAGTAACTAATAGTTACTGCGTTACAAGAACGAGATTTCTGGTCCTAGCATACTTAGGGTAGGCTAATTGAACCAGCCTGTCAATCACCTGCTGGAGAGGCTGCAATGTTTTCACTCTGGCTGATTAATGACTCCTAACGTTAACTATTGTTCCAATAAAGAGGATTAGATTCTAAAATGAGCTGGCTACGAAGTTTGTAATTTTTCCAAAGGGGCGAGGCAGAGGTGTTTGAAAGTAATCGAGTGTGAAAGTAATCTAGTAATGTAACTAATTACTTTATAATATCCAGTAATAAATAAAGTAATATCATTACTTATAACACTGATTGTAATGTCCTAATTATGAGTCATTATCTCCATTTATCATTTATAGAATTGCAATATGCTAATTCTGTATCATTATAAAACACACATTATCATAATTATAATGAATTATGTAGATAGATAATTATTAGGATATTATAACAACCTAATTCTTAATCATGATCAAATGTATAATTATATATTATACAGTATATATAGAACTTCTTAAAACATCATCCAATTTATCAAGCATTATCTATCTATATCCAGTATTCTATTATAATACATCTAAAAAATAAATATATAAATATTGCTATAAGAGCACAAGTTAAAAAAGGAAGCTATATACTTCCTAACCAGGTTTTGGTTCCCTGCTAAACCAACTGATTTCACTAAAGCTGATATTCCACTGCTTTCTGGACCTGAAGCAATACCTCATGCTATCACACAATATTGTTATGGATGTTTGTCTGGTAATAGCACATGTGATATCACCGCTAACAACTATGTCCCCCAAATCAAATAGCTACGCTCACATTAGCTCTCAAGTAGCTCAATGCCTCCCTCTTGTGGTCAATCAGAGCTACTACGCCTTATATCAACAGGCACAGTTCACAGCTGCTAAAATGCTTTGTCCTTTGTTTTTAAGTGTTGAAAAGCCTCCTGAACAACGCCGCTATCTGAGCACCTGTTCAGAGGGCCCCACATTCACCAAGAGGGCGGCATTATACTCACTGGCATAGTACTGCAGCTTCCGCAGCTCTGGGGAGACAAGACGCACAGGACACAGTGGAGAAAGACAACACAAGTCAATACAAACTGTGAGTCACCTGAACTCTAAGCAGGCACATGTGTGTGTGGGTGTGTGTGTGAGTGAGTGAGCGTTGCATTGAACGTATTAGTGTCCAGCCACGACTGTACCGGCTGTGTCAGCGTGTGCTACGGTCAGTCAGGGCTGTTGTGGGCAGACGGCATGCCTGGTGATTATAAATGTGTGTGTGTGTGCGTGTGCGTGTGTGTGTGTGTGTGTGTGTGTGTGTGTGTGTGTGTGTGTGACCTACTTAGCACAGATACGGATGCTTCCTAATGCTAGTAAGTGGCACGCAGTATGTTGATGTCAAATGTCGGGTGTCTTATGTCCTCATATCGTTCCAACTGCCAAATGTATAGTGGCGTTTTGAGTTGAACATGTATTATGCTTCGGGCCTCTTTAAAACGTGCAAGAGCAGGCAATGTGAGAGGGTGGGTCAGAGACGATTTGTCGCAGTACAGAAATGATGTCACGCCAGGGGACAAATCAAGCCGAGTCCCTATCAGGTCCCCTCCAGGTCCCGTCCAGGTCCCTCGAGACAACGCGACTGGCCGCCCGGGGACTACGTCACATAAGCAGATCTGCGCTGAACGTCTGATACATGAGACTCCTGGAAGTGGTATTGTCGTGGGCTGTTGGCGTTGTCACGCATAAGTCTGTGCCCGTGATTCCAGGGCAACGTTTTCCTCAGCGAGGGCCTTGGGTGCTTTCAAACAGGTGTGACGTGTCGAGCCATTTTCAAGACATAAAATGCAGATCATGAAAAATGGGAATGTTGTCAACCAGAATTGATGTGTCTTGTCAAAGTTCACTACCAGAATTTAGTTTACAGTTAAAAAAAATAGTTTTTGGGTGCAGCTACATCAGTTACTCTTAACCCTTTACAATATCCACCCTTCACATACTGTAGGCCAGAGGTCAACACGGGGTCCGGGACCCCTATTGGGGTCCTCAGAGGTACTGCAGGGGGTCCTCCAAATTATTTGAACGTCAAATTTTTTTTTAATGTCAAATAAAATATTAATTAACATAAATACAACCTGTGCAATAAACATATACATCTGTCTAATTATTTTAATGGCTTAGTTGGTGGCCTACTTTTATACAGTGGCCGCCCTACACATTATCGTTGGCCCGACAACTAATTACTGTATACCATATGTGATAGGGGGTCCCTGTGCCGTGTTTGTATCTGCCAAGGGGTCCGATGAAGACCTCTGCTGTAGACTAAAGCCCATTGCACACTGCGTGCTGATCTGAAGCGGATCAACTCCCGTGTTAATCAATAAGTCTTTGTACTCTACACATGAGGCGGACGCGGATCTCTCCCCCGCCGGGAGTAAGTTTATTTCCGCCACACCTCACGTTTTTTGAAACACCTTTACATAAAGTGCAATAAAAATATGTTGTAGAAGCAGGTACTGTAAAACACTACGAATAATTAAAAGAAACATTCTGCGTGTTTTCTTAGAAACAGACCCTAAAAACACTTGTCCTTCAGCTCCACGTGCAATGTGCAATGTGCAATGTGCTTAAGTTGACATTACTGCCACCTGCTGGTGCAGTTGAGCTCCTACCTTTCCCCCACAGTCTGTTGAGCTCCACCTGAAACTTGTCCAGCAGGCTGCTGACAGAGTCGCGGATGGTGCCCAGGTAGAGGTCAGAGTTCACGCTGACGTCCGACCAATCGCTGGGCTCCGGTGTGGATGGCATGTTTTGCAGTTGCTAGCACAGAAGGACAGGGGGGCTGATTAACAAGAGATACAACTATGGCGACATCTGTGGAGATTACTGCAACACTTGTTGATAGATACAGAATTATTCATAGTAAATCTACATGACGGTCTGCCACTAGGTGTCACAATAAGCGCTCCAGCATCTCATACCATACTAAACGCTTTGTTGGCCACCAACATGCACTAACATGCACGCACATGCACAGAGTGAGTGTGATGTCACTCTCTGCAACACCGCTATATCTTTACATAGGAGGAAGTAGTTGTTTAATGTTTAAAATATGATAGAATAAATTCCTGACGCAATAAAAGCCGTTGGGGCTTAACACAACAGATGGCTTGGCGGTTAAGAAGGTGTGTTTAAAATATGCTCTATACAATATTTTAAAACATTATTGTAGCAGCAATATAGTAATTTTCTATGTAAATATACAGTATAGCGACACTTAGTGGTGGAACGTGATAGTGGCGGGGGGCTTAACTTCAGGAAGAGCACTAAATCTAAACATCTATATTATTATTTGTTTAAATCTGCGTGTGGCCAAAGTATAATCGTTTTGGTGCGAGATGCTTGGTGCGACACCTAGTGGCGGACCGTGGTGTGACACCACTTTGCGCAGCGCGGGGGGGCTCACCTGCAGGAAGAGCACCTTGTCGTGTGTCTGCGCCAGGGTGTCCAGCTCGTGGCTGCGGCGGCGCAGCAGGCCCAGCTCGGCCTCCAGGCCGCGTGCCGTCTCCTGGGCCTGCCGCTCGGCCTCGCGCTGCCTGGAGGCCACCAGCTCCACCAGCTCGGCCTGGCTCTGCTCCATCAGGCGCTGCAGGTCGGCGTACACCTGCCAGCTGTCCTCCAGCTCCTTCTGGGCTCCCACCTGGGGGGCGGGAGGGCGGGAGGAGGGTCAGGGTTGGGTGGAAGAGGGGGGTCAGGAAGTGGGGGCAGGTGTTGGGGGGAGGAGACAAGGGTTGGGCAAGGAGGAGGGTTCATGCGTTGTAAACAACACAGTATTTCAGCATAAACGCTCAGCTCTGTTTTATTGGTGTGTGTACGTGTGTTTGTGTGTGTGTGTGTGTGTGCGCGTGAGTGCGTGCGTGAAGGATGGATAAGTGGTTAGAGCCACAGCGGCTATTTCTGCGGCTAAGTGTTTTGGGGTAAATGCACTGTGTTTCGGGCCGTGCATGGTAGATGTAGTAGCTGTCTGGGCGCTGCCTACCTCAGCCTCCACAGCAAACTGCTGTGAGTGACACGCCCACTTAAGAGACAGTTTTTGCATCCAATTGAAATGCGTGGAGTGCTCCAGCTTGTTATTATTCAAATATCTTTGTGCACGACATCGGAAATGCATCGTCTGCAAGTCAAGTCGTCACCAAGCGCAATTGTTGAACCTGATTGGCTCGACAACTGCAGTTGTTGACTCCGACTGGTCAAAGGTGGCTATTGTTGAATCCGATTGGCCACGTGACATCATGTGACCCGCCTGCACCCGCAGGACAGGTTTGACGGGATAAGAAGTTAAATATAACAAAGGCAGATTGTCATCTCTCTGGCTCTTTCCACAGATGTCGGAGGGGGAAGGGGGGGGGGGGTGTTTCCTACGCGACAAGCGGCAGGAACAATCCTGCTGAACCGGCCTGACAGCTTCTAGTCTCTTAGTCCGCACAGATCAGCGAAAAGTGACTCTGAAAGTGTCATTGAGTCATTCCACAGTGTCTCCGCCCCCAGTGTTTCCATTATGCTCATACTCCCGTTACGGGTTAATAATCAACACCAGAGATTGTGTGACTGCATAATGGTTTTAAAATACACATTTACGATGCAACACTGTGTCGAAGATAGCCGTTCTTTATTACCCCCGAATAACAAGGATATCCATCCATGCCCCCATTGCCCCGCACTGTAACTGCATCCTTGAGGTATTTATGAAATGATTATCAAGTTGACAACAATCGCACTCTATTGTGTTGAAAGTCAATAACTGGGGAATTTTACGCAGCAGTGATATTTCCTCCTTAACATACAATACAGTACAAACACTATGTAATAATAATAAATCATAATATTTATATATTTTTATTTGATTTATTTATTTCTAATACATGTGCCACAAATCGTGCATCTGGTATCTTAATTTCTATGAATTTAGCTGTATAGGTTGATTATAATTATATTTATTAGCCCATAGCATCATTTTCACGCAGTTTGCTCGTGAAATATTTTGCCCCTCGCAAACCTCCATTTTATTACTATTCCAATGTTTCATGATTACAGCATGTTGCTATTATAAGTGTAATATAATACAAACCTGTGTGTGTTTCAACATATGAACCACAGGCATATGTATATAAGTAAACACAAGAGCGCGAGAACCAAACGTGAAGCACCTGTCAAACGAGTTAGTCAGCTTCCGTCAGACTTCCTGAAAACACAGTGGCCGTGGCACTTTTACCCCAGGTGGGAGTAAATGGCACGCAAGCTAAACAAACACACTTGCTCTTTTTCAACTCTTTGCTTTAACTCGGGGAGAGCTTAATGCGACAGGGAAATACTGTGGTTAATGATTTATATCTGTAAAAAAATAAAAGTATGTACAGAAATGGAACCCAAATGTTCTTGAGCAAGGCCAGTAGAATAAAGGCACTGTTACGTTCGAGATATTTATCCTCTCCGTTTCCCTCTGCAAATGTTCTCCAATGGGCTGTACGATATTTGCACTAGTCCTTCCTGTGGCTAAAGTCCTTATCTAGCTGATCTGTAGTGCACAAACAAAGGCCAGATCTTCTCATGTAACTCAAGGCCGAAAATACAAAGCTGTAACTTGTACATTAGCTTCGTAGCAGTTTGATTGTACATCACAGAGACATTTACGCACAGTGCACATATCCATGTGGTAAAAAGTAGATCAACAAGGGCGATCGCATCCGACAGTGAAAATCTGACACCAACTATTACAATAAAATGTTAATTCAAGTTGTTTCTGTGACACAGGATCAAATGACAGAGCACATTATATGTTTCTAGTTGCAGTGTGATGGACACAGACTGGCAGGTCAGGTCTTATATAAGCATGCAATTATTAGTCCTATTCATATCAAATATAGGATTTTTGCTTTTTCACACTGTAATCCGACCAGTTATACTCCTGTCCTGAAGAAAATGCATTTGCTTGATTACAGCAAGTCTTTACACTGTTTACGCAGACGTGAAAATAATACGATAGGTAATAACAATGTAGAACTACTGTATTGTTTTCTTCATGAACCCAAAAAGACATGGAATAACTTATTGTAATAAACCATAACATTATATACAGTATATATACACACACACACACACAATCACACACTGTATATACATATAATAAGTATATCAATAATAAAGTAATACAACATAAATCTATACACACTATACTTTAAAATTAAACTAGATTCATTTGATTATTACCAATTTACACAGTATAATGCAGCGTATCTCACCTTAATGTCTTTAATCGACTGCTTGATCTCCTCCAGTTTCTTGCTCCTCTCCTTGATCTGTTGCTTCAGGTCAGACCGCTTCTTGTCCAGGTTGACCTGCGTGGGAGCAGAAGGTCACACAGGACAGTTAGCGGTGGGTCTGTGCACCGCTAACTGTCATTATACTGTACAGGCGGTCACAAGATGATTAACAGACAATGACAGTTTTTTATTTATATTATTTTTAATGTATAGTAGTTTATTTTAGAATTTAAATACATTTTATTTATATATTGTTACACAGTATAAGCAGTTATATTTTGAGCCATGATCCAGAAAATATGTGTACACATCAAAATACCAAACTAAGACTTGGAAACCAATCACATCTTTATTTACATCAACAAATTCATTCTTTCAATTCATCCACCCACTTATCAGTCAACCCACTCCATCCATTCATCCACTCATCCATCCACCCCTCCAACCCTCCATCCACCCCTCCATCCATCCATTTATCCACCCCACCCATCCAACCCTCCACCCCTCCATCCATCCAACCCTCCATCCACCCATACAACCCTCCATCCAACTATCCATCCATTTATCCACCCCTCCATCCACCCCTCCAACCCTCCATCCAACCATTCATCCATTTATCCACCCCTCCATCCAACCCTCCACCCCTCCATCCATCCCTCCACCCTTCCATCCATCCATCAAACCCTCCATCCATCCATTCATCCATCCGTATATCCATCCATCTGTCCATTCATTAATCCGTTCATCCATCTGTCCATCCAACCCTCCATCCATTCATCCAACCCTCCATCCATCCATCCATTCATACACCCCTCCATCCATCCATCCATCCATCCACCCACCCATCCACCCATCCACCCTCACCATCTTCTTCTTGTACTCGCGGTCTTTGGAGACGACCTCGTGCGACCGGTGGGTGGTGTCGGCACACGTGCTGCACACGCACGCGTGGTCGGTGCGGCAGAAGCGGTCGGTGAGGCGTTGGTGCTTCCTGCAGATCTTCTCCTCCAGGTGCAGCGTGGGCTCGATGAGGCGATGGGAGCTCATGGCCTTCACCTGCGGGCGAAGGGTGGTTCGTCAACTCTCATCCAATAGCTTGTGGGTATGATCCCCAGCACATTTAACCACACACACACACCTTCTTATGGTGTCGGAGGTGGGTGTCACAGAAGGACCCGGGACAGTGGAGGCACGACTTCTTGGCTTTCATCTTCCTGCCGATGCAGGCGTCGCAGGGGACCTCCCCCTCCCGGGCGAAGTCGCCCGTGTCTAGTTGGTGGTGGTGGTGGAGGTCTTCCCTGATGATGCCGGCCTCCGAGCTGAGGTTGAGCGTGGACCCCGGCGAGGCCATCCCAGCCCCAGGCCCCCCGGGCCCTCCGGCATCCAGGATCAGGCCCTGGAACTGGGTGGAGATCTCGGCCAGCACGCGGTTGACGCTGAGCTCGGGCCGGCGGGCGTAGCTCTTCTTGCACATGGGGCATGTCAGCTTCTTGATGTGGTTCCAGTAGCCCTCCAGGCAGGCCTTGCAGAAGCTGTGGCCGCACGGCGTCGACACAGGCTCTACAAACACCTCCAGGCAGATAGAGCACTGGAACTGCTCCTCGGAGAGCATTCGGCCCCTGGGAGAGTCTGGGGTAAAGATTGGGGGTGGAGGGGGGCGGCAGGGGGTAGAACGGGGTGACGGTTGATAAAGAGGTCGCTGGTTCGAACCCCGGCGCTAACCCCTCACCAAGTGTCAAGGTGTTCCTGAGCAACACACATAACCCTATACTGCTGCTGGTGGTCAGATGACCACCATGGGTGTGTGAATGGGTGAATGTGAGGCTACAGTATACTGTACAGTGCTGAGAAAAACACTATATAAATGCAGTCCATTTGCCACATAGTGCTTTTCCAACCGCTCAAAGCTCTTTCCAGTACAGCCTCACACACACACGCATTTAAACACAGACACCGTGGCAACTGACCACGGAAAGTTGTGAGTGATGTACATCGTTTATATTATTTATATATTGTTACACAGTATAAACAGTGATCTTTTGAGCCATGACACCGTGGCAACTGACCACGGAGAGCAGTTAGGGTGAGTTGTCTTGGGTTCGAACTTCGAACTAGCGACCACCTATGGATCACCTGTCGCCCCCCCCCGCTCTCTCCCAATGAGATTACAGTCTGCAAACCCTGTTCGCATTAGCGTTTTCACGGACTGGTCGGGGTGGGTAAGTGAGATTACGTTTAAATTAACTGTGTGTTTGGTGGTAGAGCTAGATAAGGCAATCAAAACAGTTTAGCGAGTAATCTGTTCAGTTGACAAATTTTTAAGTTTTTAATTGTATGTATGTATGTATGTATGTATGTATGTATGTATGTATGTATATTTGGTTGTATAAGTACTGTGTATGTTTTATAACTTGTATGTTTAAAGCTACTTCTTGGCCAGGTCTCACCTGAAAAAGAGATTTTAATCTCAGTGAGATTGCCTGGTTAAATAAAAACTAATAGGGCTGTCCAATAGTTTCAAAATTACCTAGTATTCACAAAATTAATTTCACTAGAATCCAGAACTATGAAACGTGGGAGCTTTTTGCCCTAAAAGAGTGCAAAATCCGAAAGGTTTCCTATGCTACATTAGTTAAATGTAGATACTGACAGCTGTGTTTGGTGATTAATAACGGACTTGTATTCCTACAAAATAAATACTGTATTCATTCATCTGTATTTACTCTATATTTCAATTCAGTGAAGGGTTAGATATATAGTTGTATATAATTTAGCCACAATGTAGATCTGGTTTACCTACAGGATAGCCTACTGCCTATTATTGTAAGATAAATGCATGTCACATTGCTTCGAGCTATGATATCATATACCACCCCATGTCCCCCTCTCTGGTTATGGAACAGCAATAAAACATCTAAAGTAAAGTTATATTAAAGTTTGTATTTTAAGATTTTTTTTTTACCAGAGCCTTATCTTATCGTATCTTCAGTCTGGTGAGAATAAAACTATTGAAGGAATGTAGTAGGGCAGGATACCTCTCTAGAATACATGTGACATGACCCGTGTTTAAAACGTCTCCCGTGGCATACTAAGAACAAATCACTGGAAACCATTGTCATGAAATATAAAATATATGCTATGCCCATAATATAAACGTTTGAAGCGTATTGAATTACACAAAACATTACTGACGTGTTCTCATTCAATAGCATTCCACGTCACTCAGACTATGAAGAACTCCAATACAGTAACGTGCAATTTCAAGTTGAACATATATCTATAGAAGAAAAACGCGGAATATAACTTACTCTGCATGTTTCTCCAAGTGCGTCTGTCACTGTATTTTGCTGTCTGTCTGACTCTGAGTCAAAAACAGGGAGACAGGCAAACGCAAGTTTTCCTGAAACTCAAACGCCACTCCCAGCCGTGAAAATGCCACACCCACTCACCCACCTCCGTCACTGTGCTATTTGAACGGTCATTAGTTCATAGAAAGCACCTATACGCAACTGACATGATTTATTATCTTCTAAGTTTGAACATTAATAGGATTATATGTTGGCTATCATAAATTATCTTTATCAGTGCCATACTTATTAATATCATATTCCATCAGATTAATGAATGATATAATTGGGCATTTTATTAAGGTTGATATATTTTACAAGGTTTAAGGTTTAATGTTTATTTTAGATTTTTCTAAAAAGGTTTATAGTTTTTCAAAAGATAATGACACATTTTGAAGAAGACTTTTATTGTTATATTTTAAGAATTATTATTTTGTTATTTTACAGTTTCGTTTATATGAACTGTGTAGAACTACAGAAATACAGTGGATACAAAATATTATAATAAAATGCATAAAAAAAGATTTAATATTGAAAAATGCAACTTTACATACAAGTACCTATTTTAACCCTAAAAGACCACAGGTTAGATACTTTACATCATATTTACATTCACTTGAAGTGATGGTGTCATATTACATTGTGCTGAATAGATTTGTCCAATGACAACCCTCGGATTTGCATTCAAAAAGACCTGCAGTTTGGCTATGGAAAGCAGTTCTGTCTAGGTGAGGCTACATACAAAGTGCACATGAAGCTGGCTTTAGACTGGCTTTAGACTACATTGATAATATGTTATTTTATTGAAATTACATTGCCTAAATAATATGCTTCATAAGAATAATATGCATTATAATTACCCATAAATACAAAGTATATTAATGGGCATTAAAGACCTATCCATGCACTCACACAGTTTTGGTGGACTGCTCTTATAAATTGAAGGTGGGTGGATCTATGCTAATGTCAGCAAACGGGACTCGCTCAATAGAACCAAGCATAAAGGGGCTTACCTGTGCATCCTTGTGAAAGCTGTATAACCTCTACCTGCTCTTTAAAGGTAAGGTATAGTCAAACACCAGCAGGTAGTGGGCCATGAATAGCGTCTAGCTGACTCCACCGTTAACGCTTTAAGATCATTGTACCTTAAGGTACATTTCATTGTCACATACATGTAGCCAAATTCATCCTCTGCATTTAACTCGTCCCTCAAGGGAGCAGTGGGCAGCCGCTGTGCAGCGCTATGGACATTGGAGCCAGTGTCACATGGCACTGAATGGAGAGTGAACCTAACGTGTCTTTTGACAGCAGGCGAAACTAGAGTACCCATGCAGACAACATGCAAACTCCACACAGAAAAGCCTGGACGACCAGGGTTCAAACCAGGGACGTTCTTGTTGTGAGGCCACAGTGCAATCCACTGGGCCACCGTGTTGGCCAATTAGGCTAGCTAAATGCGCTAATGTTAATCACAGACTCCACCTTGAACACTCGTATGTTAATACATAGTGTTCACTATGTATGTATGTTAATAGCATTTTAACTGACCTGTAGGCTGGGTATTTCGTAGCTGGTCTTGGCGCTTTGCACATAACAGATATAAGTGGGCAAGACTAGTTAAACAAGACTAGAAAAACAAATGACATCTAGATGGCATCTTAAACTAAAACAAATGGAGGGGTTTGAGTCTGTCAATGATCTAAAAGGGAATTCAGAATAAAGATAACATCAACCATAGAGGAATGATCATCCAGGATGTTGAAGTGGCATTTGTCTAGCTATTGCAAACACGTTAATACAACATATACATGCTGGATAATATTTATATAGCACTTTTCATACAGCATTGCAGTTCAACGTGCTTTACAGAGAGGGAATATATGTACAGTTGTGCTTCCTACAGAGAGTACAGAGAAAAACATTCTCATACAAATAGTTAAAGGAATCAGATTAAAAAATAAATAAAATAATTGAAACAGGTGACATACACAAACGTGTGTGTGTTCGTGTGTGTGCAGTATTATACTAATACTGTATATTTGTTGAACTAATGATTAATGCTGCAGCCATTTTTGAAAACTGCATGGTTAGATAGATTACTGGCATCCCTAGTTAGTGGTTTTGGTACACTATCTATAACACACAGTCCCCACATGCTGAAATACTTTCAATGCCAGTGTAAAACTGTAGTAATTAAATGTTTTCATCAATTGCAATTCTGTATTTCCGCCACTAGTGGGACACCTTGAGCTGAGAACAGCAGAGAGCCTGGGTGAGTCAGTGCATTAGCTAAACAAATGCTTAGCTAATGCTCTAAAGATATACTTAGAATATCCTCATTCAAGTATCTTAAATGAATGCTCAAGCATGAGGGTACAGTAATACTAGCAAAACAATGATCAAACACTATATCCTTGTAGCCGACACTTAATGAAGAATGAAAACTATGCAAAGACATGGTCTGTACATATTGTGATCCCAAGCCACACACATGAAACCTGGTATTGATTTCTGTACTTGCAGTAAGACATTACATAGGCATCCGCTGGTAAAATCCCAACTGGTCTGGGTCTCTAAGATGTTATTGATCCTTCTCACTTCCTGCAAATATTGATGCCTTTTTGTTTCTATTTTTGTTTGTTTATTGACTATTCCATTATGGTAGCCAATATCATATAGTCTTCTATTATGTTTCCAGAGAAGATGTTATCTATTAACCGGTGTGTCTCAGAAGAAATTTAAAAAAAAAGTGGATTTTAGAATATTCGTGTGTAGATGGATTTAGGGGGGTTATTTTTTTTTTTTGGGGGGGGGGGGAATATGGCAGAAACACAGAGTAGTGTCGCTTCCAGCTGAGAGTCTGCTAAGTGCCGAATTGCGGGGGAGGAAACGGGAAGAGAGAGAGAGAGAGAAAGAGAGAGAGAGAGAGAGAGAGAGAGAGAGAGAGAGAGAGAGAGAGAGAGAGAGAGAATGAGAGAGAGAGAGAAAAGAGAGAGAGTTAGAGAGAGACAGAGAGAGAGTGACGAGGGCAATGCTTCTATTTATAAACCTGAAAGAAAATCTTCTCTGTTTGGGGAAAAATGAATGATTGTGTGTGCGTGTGCGTGTGTCTGCCTGATTTGGCATACGCGACCTGATGCAACCCCCCCTCCCTTACCCCCACCCCTGTAGAGTCTATCCACTTCCTGGTGGTTCTCTGGTTTCTCTGTAGATGTTGGGTACAGAGGTGTGTGTGCGTGTGTGTGTGCGTGCGTGCGTGCGCGCGTGCACGTGCGTGTGTGTATGTGAGAGAGAGAAAGAGAGAGAGAGAGAGATAGTTATTAATGGGCCCTGCTGTGTTACAGATAACCTTGTTGTTCACTGTCAGCAGAGGAACGCCAGGGAACTGTGAAGTGTTTCCTCAAGAAGCACGCCGCAGATTAGTTGATAGGCAGCAATGCTCTCCTACTGGAGAGATAATAATAATAATAATAATAATAATAATACTGAGTATACTATCAAACATCAACATCCCTGTGTGCTCTGCTTACCTGTGAGTAGTATTGTTACAGTACAAAGCTTGTAAGATAAGACATTTTTATCACATACCCTCGCATTTCGCTACCTTACTGTTCTGTGCGTGCTGAAGCTATAGTCCGGTATACTGCACAGCCCTGGCTCCGAAAAGAAGAACATTAACAAAGGGGTGAACGCCACACACAACAACAATGCCGCTTGGCTTCGCAATGCGTGTCACGTGTGGGGCGGAGCTTCTGAGGGTTTGTTTTGATTGGAGCTCGGAGTTAGTATAGCAACAGTAAATGTGTTGAGCAGCAGTGTAATGAACATTTAAACATGTCCCATCCTCCTTTGTTTCATTCATTTCATCATTGAATTTCTTGCTTTTCTTTATCTTTCCTTCCATTCATTCTTCCTGTTCTGTGTGGCAGTGAAGCTCTCACCAGAGCCATGGAAATAACAGAGTTACGCCAATGGAAGTTCAAAATTGTCAACGGTCACATGGTTCATGGGGAGGCAAAGCCCATGGCAAAGCAGTTCCAGGAAGTGCTTGGTGGCCAATTTCAATATATACATATACATATGTACATACATATACATATATCTAACTTTATTTTTTGGTAATTAGTAGTCAATAAATGCGCCGATTTGCATTTAAACTATAATTTATAGGGTACTTTAAGTATTTAGGCAAACTTCTGGGAACTATTTTGTCTGCTGTGAAAAAAATTGAAGTGAACGGAGATGACGCAACTCTCTCTTTACATGGCTCTGGCCCTCACCATTGAGCTATGTTGTACTGGAGTTACTTTTATTTGAATATCATGTCTTGTCCAATCAGCTGCCAGCTCTTGATGTATCATGTGACCTGTTATGTCCTTGGTGTATTCATGTGTTTTCTGAAGGCAGGATCTAGTCATCCGGCCGTCGTGTCGCAGTGCTTAAGTCAACATCTTCCCTCATAACACCTCTTCTTATCTTGTTACTAAATGTACTTTATAAAGTAATATATTATTAATCTACATCTTACCTTAAAGTATAAAAAAAATGTGTCTTAGGCTATTTATCTTATCTTACAGTAGTAGTAGTAGTAGTTACAGTAGTCTGACAGTAGCAGCTTGTCATATTTTTGGAGCGATGTCTTACCTCACCTTATTTCATCTCAGGATTAAAAAGATGCACTCCCTTATAAAAATTATAATACATTTTATTTGAGGACTCCTTTCAAGACACTCAAGGACATCTTACATTACCGATGAAAACTAGCCTAGTGGCTAACTCAGGTACATCCACATTCCATGCGAATGTTGAATTCATGTACAATGTCCCTTTTCACATAAGTAGACAAACAAACTAACAAACTCATAGACACATGATATAAAACATTTGACTAAGACAAGGGAATAAGATACAAAAGTAAAGGAGAGTAAGCAGAGATTTCATATAAAAATGGGTTTGTTGTCAGCTGTAGATGTCAATAACATTAGCAGGGGAATATAATTACATGAAGCAATTAGATGTTGGGAGCCAGGGAGTTCAAAAAGCAAGACATTCGAAGTTCAAACCTTAAGCGGTTTTGTAGATTCATTCCAAAAATGCTTTCTTAGATTGTTTTACTTAAAGACAGTCTGTTTTTAGTACACAGAATAGTTCACAATCAAATGTTAAAAGGTTTCGAGAGCAATTCCTTTTGTATACAGTGTTCTTCTGCAACCTGGGTGGGTCAAAGCTGATGAAGTAATGAAAACGTCCGTATAGCTTCAAACATCTAGCCCTATTCATGTAGGGTCTGATGTTTGTTCCTTAGCAACGCTGGCCTAGAACTAATCCCCTTTACCTCTTCTCTTGTATAGCACATTATTATAGCATTGGTGTTTTCTTTTTTAATATTCACAGCCAAAACCAGCTACTATCTGTGGTTGAATGAATACACATGGCACTTACATAGTAATACTTACATGGTAATACATCCCAATGTATTGCTTTTTATGATTCATCTCTGTAATTTAGCATACATTATACAAAAAGATGTTGTGATGTGTGACCTCTTAAAATGCAGCAAATTATCTTATATTTGGTGTTAATGGTGATATATCTTGATGTAACCATTTTTCAAGGAAATATCTTTTTATGTAAGTATCCTGTGTATGATGTCAAATTGTGACTGACATTACATAACATTGAGACCAACATGCCGTCAACCAAATCACATGACAGCTTGATTCTTGTGTTTCCTCCCTAAAATGGTCATCCTGTTAAGAAAGATCCCTTATCTGCTCGCCAGTACCTCTAATGACCTAACCCATTATCTGCTATTTAGTACCTCTAATGACCTAACCCCTTATCTGCTCCTCAGTACCTCTAATGACCTAACCCCTTATC